>JAMFLL010000353.1:0-42147 GCA_027475725.1 Pythium rhizo-oryzae
GAAAGGGGAGCGTCACAGAGGCCCCCTTCTCTCATCGACCGATGAGTGGGGGCTGCGCAGGGCGTCGACTCATTCCTGCATGCGTAATGCTACGGAGCCTTGGCATGTCGCTATCGTCATCTGGCCTGTTTCTGTGGTTGAGCCTGCTAAATTTAATTTTCAAACGCACTTCTCACACTGTGACAGTATGGAATAGGCTCTATTTCATACCTGTGTTATCCGATACTGGGAGTTGACAGAACCACTGGCTGAGGCCTCCTCCGGAGCAGCCTGCTGCGGGTCCGGATCTTTTCGCGAAGGGACAGAAGTGCGACGACGCTGACCATGCCGGACGAAGTCCCGCCAATGGGGAGTGGGTTCTTCACGCCGTCTTCGATCTTTTCCTGTCTCTAAATACGAACAAAAAACACGACTCTAGGGTCCACACCGATATTCGTGCTTCTTGCTTTTGAAGGTGGTGACGGGTGTCGACGGCGATCCGTCCGTCAGCTACTAAAGCAAACGAGCAACGAGTCTCATCGTTCCCCTACGTTTCGCAGCTCGTCGACATTTTTGATCGAGGGCTTGTCACAGGAAGGGGTTCGGGATTCCAAGCCAGCATCTGTGCCTAAATCAGGCGGAAAATCGAGTTTTTGGCGGATCCTAAAATGTAATTATCAGTTTTAGACGACTCAGCAAACTTCAGAAACGCGAGTGCAGTTGGCGATCGAAGGAGGAAATCGAGGCAAACGTGGCCTCTGTACAGTAGCACACAAGAAACACAGCAACCGGCAACAATGCTGCAAGAGAGGGGGATGGGACCACCGTGGCCGCATCCATGGCCGCGTCATAACTTCAGAATTGGCCGTGCAGTTTTGGCGCATCCTTGCGACCTTGAAGTTGGGGATGCGCGGGCTCTCGCGTTGCTCCCTTTTTCTCCTCGACTAGTTCCGCGTGGGTGCACGGCGCTGCGGTCTCGGATACACAAACTATATCAGAGTTTGTATGTGGGGAGATTTCCATCCACATTTTCAGAGCGCGAACCCTGTCGTTGACCAGCTGCAGATACCCTACACCAAGCACCACTGGTCATGTCGCACTTTCTGCTTGGCGATCCGCCACACGCTGGATCTTCGTTTCCGCCTGGGATTTGGCCGAGGTCTGGGTCATCCTGGTCAACTAATACCTACGCATTGGATGTTTGCGGTCATTTTTGCTGAAACTTTGGCGCGAGGCCTCGACACGCCACGCAAAAAGAGCGTGTCGATGGAACCGGACCGCAGCGCCGGACACCACCAACGCTACGACCGCAGTGTCTATGCCTGCTTGAACTTGGGGCGACGAGTATCGCACGCAGCGCAGCGCATGACCAGCCACGCAGAACCATGGGATCGGCGCTCGCTACAAGTCCTATTATATATAATAGATATCGTCGGCAACGAACTCTTGGCTGGCTGTGAACGATGGGGGTCTCGTCAGCGCTTTGGGTAACCTTGTATCACCTCCAGTCACGCTGGAATCAGTTTCTGCTTGGTTCCGAGTGGCCATCTCCATCCGTCGACGAATAGGGAGGAGCCCGCACCCAAAAAGGATGCTGGGCGTGGAGTGTGGTTATTTGGGGGATGGGACCCAAGGATCCGTGATGTGTTGTTGGCGTAGGCACGCGTTCCCTCAGGGAATCCCTGCGCTGGATTGTGGACTCGTTCCCGCCCACGTGTTTGCGCGTGAAGGAAGAAACGCGGCCCATGTCAGCCCACGGAATACCACACCGCCAAGCAGAAAATGATTACGGCCTCCAAGCAGAAAACGCAGCGCGCGAGCGACGAGCCGGAAGCAGCCAGGATCCAGTTCCTGCTGCGCTGACGCGTGCGTGCGAAACATCCTCATCCCAAGTTCAACGAGGCAAAGACACTGCGAGCTCCGGACTGACGCCCTCTGAAACCACGGCCAGCGATCGACGGGTGGTGCTGCCGAAGCTGCGGGCCACGCGGCCGCGTCTGTGTGGCGGTTCGATTCGGTCCGGTGCCGAGTGGCCCGCGCTGTCGCCAGCAGGGCGTGTTGGCCGGTGCAAACGTACCGGTATCTGTTCTCTGCCGAAGCGTTGTGTTGTGTGAACGCCGCGTGGGGCGCTGGGTGCTCGGTATAGTTTAACCAACACAACCCAAGACCACGCAGCCGCCTCCGCGGGGCCGAACGAGTGGTGCGCGTGCGGTGCACCGCGCAGGGGCAGAAACACACGACACGACGTGGGTTTATGTGTGTGGATCCCGACCGCCACGCGTCTTTCACGTCCGTGACCAGAGCGGAAGAAGAGCAGCTGCGAAGTGCGTGGCTGGAATAGAGTCCAAACACGCGTGAGGTTTTTCCGTTCTCTCTGTCTGAGGGATACCGGTATGCGGTCCTAGAGCATCCTTCGTGTCCTGGAATCATGAGGCTCAGCATATTGATGGCGACGCGTCTCGAATGCGCAACTGCAGGGATGCGGAAGTAAACAAGTTCTGGGGAAGGGCCCATGCAGCTGTGCCGACGGCGATGAGGGAAAGGCGAGGGAACCTACCGCCTTTGCCCGAACGAAGCACAGCGCCGTGGGGAATGACATCGTACTGTACACGCCTCAGACAACGACGCTCTCCGCCACAAATGATTGCCATTCCCTAGGGCGGTCCTCTGTGGATAAACACCTCTTGAAAGGTTCGTTTCCATTGTGCTGCGCCCCCTGCTAGTATTCCAGACGATGCTTCAAGGAATGTCCAAACTAAAACTGGATACATTATTCGACATGATAGAAAGTATTCCCGGCCGAAGTGGATACATTATCGGATATCGAAGGAAATGAGCTCCTCGTGCTCGGGGACGATGTATTTATACGTGGCTTGCACGCATCGCCCAGTGCCGTCTCCAATCTAGCAGCACATGGTGGACCAGTCAACTTGCAGCGCTCGCTACGTACACAGCTCACGCAAACTCGGCGCGGATGCCACTCCAGACCGTCCACCCGACGTCTCCGCGAGGGCCAAGCGCGGTCGCCACACGCCTCCCCGTGCCGCAGGTCGACTATCCGACCTGGGACTCCTGGCGGAGCGGCCTGCGCGATCGGTCTCACAAGACCGTGCGCGATCGCTTCACGGTCGCCAAGGCCAAGAGCTTCGTCACGTACGCGAGACACACGCCGTGGTGGCGGCAGCTCGCCGTGATCGCACTCACGCCAATGCCGTCGCTGCCGGCGTCGCTCCTCGCGCCCCTGGTGCCATTACAAGACCCGGCGCTGGGTGTACAAGCCAATGGCGGTTTCTGTGTGCATTTCTTCGTGACCATCAGCCTCACGGTGTTTGGCGCCATGGTCCAAGCGCGCGCCGCGGTCGGGCTCGCGCACGATCAGTACTCGACACTGGAAATCATTGCCGTGGCAGCGCTGGTGGCGCTCCACTTGCTGGGCGTGCTCACGTTTCTCGGTGTTGTGTGGCGATTCCCCGTGCCGTTCTCGTGGGCGCTGAGCTTCGTGCCGTGGATGTTGTGTCTGGTGTGGAGCCACGTGCTTGTGCTGCGCGGACGTCTAGGGTCGCCAGTGCTGCGGAATCGACTGCTGTTTTACCTGCCGTCGCTGACCGCGCAGGTCTCCCAGATCGTGCTGTACCCCGTGTACTCGGCAGCGTTCGAGGCTGCGGCGTCCTACGGCCAAGTCGCGTTGATCGCCCTCTTTCCGCTGCTCAAGCGCGGGCTCAAGTCCCAGATCCTTCTCGTGTCGCACCATCTCGGCGACTACGCGCGTGAGAACGCAGTCTGCAGCGTCGAGATCTCGGCGTCCGTGTACCAGGCCATGATCATGCAGACCTCGCCGACGCTGCTCTCGAGTGCGCTGGTCATTGGACTGGACGTCGCGCAGGGCCTGCTTGATATCCGTCACTTTCTCGACCACCGCACGGTCGCGCCCAACGCGTTAATCGTACCAGAAGCGCTTCAGCTGATCGAGCGTGGTGCAGCCGACGCATTTGACGACAGCACGCTGACAGAGCATGGTACGCGCCCGAAACGCTTCTTCCCGTTCAACGCGTTGATCCCCACGCGACGCGTCGTGGTGGCCAACAAGAAAAAATCCAGCGCAGCGGCCTCGCAGGCCAGTCGCGGTCTCCGCGTGGTCACGCACGCGCTGGAGCTGCTGCAATCGGCCGAGAGCGTGCTGCTCGTCGAGTACCTCGAGGTCGCCGTGCCCGTCGCCAACACGATCTTCCTCTTCATCGCGGCGCACCTGCCCTCGGCCGTGTACAACATAAAGCTCGAGCCATTCTACGGAGACAAAAGGGCGCTCGAGAGCCAGGCGTGGTCCATGCAGGGCAAGATGGTCGCGTCGCTGCCCGTGATCCTCGCGTTCTCGGTCGCCCACTATGGCGTGGACTTCACCGAGTTTGGGCGAGCCCCCATGTCTGTTATCTCTAATATGGGTACATTGTGATCTCATTCCGGAGGTCTCAGCATGATGTGTACCCATTTCCTCCAGTCACCCGACGTCTATTTTTACGAGGCTCAACATGCCCCTCCCAGGAAGATGGTACCCATGCTGATGCCACGAAGAAAAGCACCGAACGCTACTTCAGGTGTCGCGCGACGCTTCTCTCTCCCCCAGAAGCGACGCCCTCAAACAGCGCCCGGATCAACACAACCACGACGATCACAATCGCAGAGCACGCAAGCCACCGTCCCGTCACCGCCTCCCGTGTAGTGCTGAACAAATGGCAGACGCGTCGACTGAGAAGACTGCGGTACGCATGCCGTCGCCTCCGTCACCACGGCGTGGGTTCCGCCGGTGGCAGCGAGGCAGTGGGCGGGGCCACCAGTACCCGCTCGCCAAGTTCGCCGACTACCTCCAGTACGCTCAGCACACGAGTCGGTGGCGCCATGCGCTCGTCATCGCGTTGACGCCACTACCATCGCTCTGTACCTCGCTGCTCGCGCCGCTCGTGCCGCTCCAGGACCCGCGTCTGGGCATTCGCCACAATCCCGGCTTCCTCGCGAGCTTCTTCATCAACTTTTGTATGGTCCTGCTCGGCTCGGTGCTCCAGGTGCGCGCGTCCTGCGGGCTCTCGCCTCGCGATATGTCCCACATGGACGTGTGCATGATCACACTGGCTGACGCCGTGCCCACAACCGCGATCGTCGCCGCGGCCGCCGCAATCTGGCGCTTCCCCGTACCGTTCTCGATCGTGATTCTGTTTCTGCCGTTGCTACTGGCATTTATCTGTGCCCACGTGGTGGTGCTGCGAGGCCGCCTTCTGCGCCGCGAGTCGACGCTGCGCGGGCCGCTGCTGGGCTTTCTCCCGTCGTTCGCGATCCAGGCCTCGCAGGTCGTGGCGTACACGGCGCTCTCGGCGGCATTCACAGCGTCCAGCACGCTCGCGCAGGTGGCGCTCGTCGCGCTCTTCCCCGTGGTCAAGCACGGCGTGCGCGCCGTGATGCGCCGCTGCGCGCGTGTGCCACACGAGCACGCGAACGAAAGCGTCGTGAGCGGCGTGGAGATCGCGGCGGCCATGTACCAGAGCACGCTCATGCAAGGCACGTCGTCCGCGACGGCGACGGCGCTGCTCATGGCGCTCGACGCGCTACAGAGCTCGGTGACCGTCTTTTTGTTCATGGCGATCGACACCGACGTGCCGTCCCAGGAGATCGTGCGCCGCGCGGCCGATTTCGTGGACAAGGGTGCCCTTCCAGTGAAGCCGCAGGTGGCTCTTCCCACGACGGGCACGCGCGTCCACCCGATGGCGCCACGCGCTGTGGTGGCGGTAGACCGCGCGCCGCCGCCCGTAGTCGTGCGTGCGCTTGAGCTGGTCCATACGGCCGAGACGCTCGTGCTCGTCGAGTACCTGGAGGTCGCGCTGCCGATCATGAACGCCGTGTTTCTCTGCACAGCCTCGCGGCTCCCATCGGCCGAGTACAACCCCAAGCTGCGCGTCTACCACCACCGTCCGCACGAGCTCGAGCGCGCGCTGACCAGTCTCGCTCTGTACGCGGGGCTCCAGGCGCTGAGCCTCGTGGCGCTCCACTTCATCTTGTGGCGGCGGTACCGCCTCCGGACCACGGCGCTGCTGGCGTTTGTACTCGAGCGCCACGCGTGGGCGCTGCAGGGCAAGCTCATCGCGTGGCTCGCGCTTATATTGCAGCTCCCGGTGCTCCACTACGGTACGCCAAACAGGCGTGGCTTAGTGGCAGCGAGAAAGACAACTGACCTCGCCGTGTGTGTGCAGGCTTCGACTTCACGTTCCGGTTCAACGCACTGCCCCCGCTTGAGTAGACGCGACAGTATGCAGGGAGGCAAACGGCGAAAGTCCCCAGTACACTCCGGTTACGATACAGCACGTCGTCACGGTGGAGGGACTCTTCCCTACCTATCCCCACTCTGGTCGGACCATGTGCGAAACTGGATGAAAACGGACCCCTTGATGGCAGCCAAACATAGCCACCACCGACGCGACGCACACCGCGCTCGACGGACGGAACGAGCTTTGCCCTTCTCACTCTCTCGCTCTCAGCTCGTCACTCGACAGCTCCTCTGATCAAACCGCCGCACGGCGATGCCACTGTGGCGCGGCGCGGCGGCCGCGGCCGTCACGCCCATCGTACCACTCGCGCGCTTGGCAACAGCACAGCGAGCGATCCACTCATCGGAGGAGGATGCACCGCCGCCAGAGTCGCGCGCGCGGCAGCTGCTCTTCAGCGTGCTCGGGCTGCGCGGCCAGTGCTCGCGGTACACGATCGCCAAGTTCCGCGACTTCGACGCGTACGCACGCACGACGAGCTCCCGGCGCCACACGGCCGTGATCCTGCTGGCGCCGCTGCCCGGGTTCCTGTCGTCGCTGCTGCCGACGCTCGTGCCGCTGCAGGACCCGGCGCTCGGCGTGTTTGCGAACACCGGCTTTATGATTCACTTCACCTTGACCCTCGCGCTCGTGATGTTCGGCTCGGTGCACCAGATGCGCGCGCCCAACGGCATTTCGCAGGCACAGATCTCGAACACGCACGCCGTGCTGATCGCACTCGTGGGCGCCGGGCTGCTCACGGCGATTATCACCGGTATGGGCTACGTGTGGCGGTTCCCCGTGCCGTTCGCCTGGATCACGGCACTGCCGCCGTACCTCACGACGCTCGTACTCGGGCACGTGATCGTGCTACGCCGGAAGCTCTGGGGACCTGACGCGCTATGGCGCCCGTTGCTGCTGTTCCTGCCGACGTACGTGCTCCAGGCGTCGCAGGTCGTGGTGTATCCGGTCTTTTCGGCCATCTTCGAGGTCGCAGACTCATGGGGCCAGGTCGCGCTCACGCTGATGTTCCCGCTGGTCAAGCTCTTCTTCCGCTCGATCTCGCGCCGGCTGCTGGGCCACCTCGAGGAGGACGCGAACGAGGTCGCTGTGAGCGGCATCGAGATCTGCGCGGTCATGTACCAGTCCATGATCATGCAGACCGTGCCGTCCGCGGCCGCGACGGCGATCATCATGGGGCTCGACGCCACGCAGAGCCTCTTCCACATCTACGTGCTCATGGTCAAGAAGTCGACGATCCCGCAGCACGAGATCGTGGCCACGGCGCGTCGCATGCTGGGTGCCGTCAACTCCAACATCACCGAGATCGAGCTCAAGAGCCGCAAGGCCTCGCGACGGCTACCCATCCTCACGATCCTCAGCGTGCGCTCTTCGAAGCGGCGCAGCACGGCCCACAGCGCGATAAGAGGCAGCAAAGTCAGCAGCACTGGTAGCGGCGGGGGCAGCACCAGCAAAGTGCGCGCGCTCGGTGTTTCGCAGCGCCGCCCGCTTATGGTCACCCAGTCGGGCACGTCGTCGCAGCGACGCGTGGTTATCCAGGCGCTCGAGATCCTGCAGTCCGCCGAGGCCGTGCTTATCATCGAGTACTTTGAGGTCGCCGTGCCCATCTGCAACGCGCACTACCTGCTCTGGGCCTCGCGCTTCGACAGCGCCGTGTACAACCCCAAGCTGCGGCCGTACTACTACGATATCAGCCGGCTGTGGCCGGCGATCGGCAGCCTCGCCATGTACACGGGGCTCCAGGCCATCAGCTTGGTCCTGATCTACTGGCTGCTGCGCCGCCGGTACGGCATCGAAGCGCGCCCGTTGCTCGCGTTCGTACTTGAGCGGCACCTCTGGTCGCTCCAGGGCAAGCTCATCACGTGGCTCGCGCTGCTCTTCCAGTTCCCTGTGGCCCACTACGGTACGTTCACGTCCTCTCGCGGTTCTGGGTAGCACTAGAAGACACTGACCACTATGGTGCTGGGTCTCTAGGCGTGGACTTCCGGTTCAAGTTCGACTTTGCGCGTGCAAACATGGGCCCGCCGGCGCACCGTCCGTCCTGAAATGTAGCCATATTCTCACATGGCTACATTTCGTACCTGAAGGTGAGACCGCGTCAAGTAGTGAAGAGCGCGGACCAAGATCATGATAAAGTTTTGACGAGATGCCTGAATGAGGTCGAGTCTATGAGGTGTCTCTCCGTTGGGATCCCACCTCTGAGGACATTCCAACGCCAGCACGAGCCTACGTGTTGCGAGCAATGTGGGGGCGCTTGATGATCATCCCCTAAACGATTCCTTCGGGCAGGGATAGGCTCACACAGGTGACCCGTGACCCGTACGTGAACACTAGGATTCGTGCGGGGGTTAACATCTATGGAACATACAGCCGGGAAGGTACTCTCGAGCCCGAGGTTCGAGCGTTCGTCTATTCCGTATTCTCATGGCATCTCGTGCGGCGTCTGCCGTCGGCTCTTGGACGCGAGGCGCCGCTGCTGGAAGAGCCGCTGGATCTCGTCGCCGGTCTTGCCGGTCGTGTCGGGCAGGTGGCGCACCATGAACAGCGCGGAGAGCGCGAGTGCGACGATGAAGGGCGCGAAGCTCCAGGCGCCGAGCGCGCGCTCGAGGTGCGGGTAGCTGATCCCCACGGCCAGCGTCGCACTCCAGTTGACAAACAGGCAGAGCGCCGTGCCGCTCGCACGTAGCGCGTGCGGGAACACGCTGGTCGCGACGACGTACACGAGCGGCCCGAGGCTGCCGGCGAAGCACGCGACGTACGCGGCCGTGAACACGATCGCGAGCGCGCCCGAGCGCAGCAGCTGCGCGGCCGTGATGCCCACGGCCGAGACCATCATGCCCAGCAGCCCGCCGATGATCATGCGGCGGTTGCCGAGGCGCGAGCCCAACCAGCCGGAGAAGAACACCGGAACGAGGTCGACGATATTGATGATGAGGCTACCGATGCGGTCGTCGCTCAGTCCGGCGCTCGTGAAGAGCGACGACGAGTACAGGAACGCCGTGTTGATGCCCGAGAGCCGCTGGCCGATCGCGAGCATGACCGCGAGCAGCGTCTGCCGCCGGAACGCTGGGAGAAACAGCGCGCGGAACGGACTGCGACGCGCGATCTCGGCTGTTTCGTCATCGCCGACCGTTGGCGCGGTCGCTGTCGTCGTTGTGGAGGACTCGGCCATCCACGCGCGCGCGAGCGCCACGTTCTCCGGGCCGTACAGGCGCGCGATCACGCGGTCAGCTTCTTCGGTCCGGCTGTGCGTGAGCAGCCACGTCGGGCTCTCGACCATGAACCGCGGCGCGCCGAGCAGAAAGAGCGCACCGAGCACCATGGGGAAGCCGCCGATGAAGCGCCAGCCCGTGGCCGTGTCGGCCACGAAGAACGTGAGCCCGCAGAGCACGATGAACACGCACAGCGCGACCTGGTACAGCACGCCAAGCGCGTTGCGCAGGTGCGGCGGCGCGACTTCGTTGATGTAGCCGGTCGGGATGGCCGTGCTCGCGCCCGACGCGAGCCCGCTCACGAACCGCCCGACCGCGTACACGTACGTACTGGGCGCGGACGCCTGGATGGCGCCACCGAGGACCATCACGACGGCGTTGACGACCAGCGCACCTTTGCGCCCGAGTTGGTCCGCGACGCGGCCGCTGCCGAGCGCGCCGGCCATGCCGCCAGCGAACCAGAGGTTGATGACCCAGGCCCATTCGCCGGCCGAGTGGCCGGGGAACATGACGCAGGTGCCCTCGCGCACGGGCCGCGCGTCGCACGCGGCCTGGTCCTGGAACGTCGAGAGGTTGAGCTGCGGGATCATCCAGCCGAACTGCATGGCGTGAAGCAGCACGAGCGCGACACTCGTGTAGAGCGCCGCGCGCGGCCGCACGACGTACGAAGGCGCGAGCGGGGCGACGTGGTCGTCGGAGAGCAACGAGAGCCGCGGCAGCGCCGTGTGGCGCTCCTGGACGGGCGTGGCCGGCAGCGCGTGGAAGGCGCGGAGGTCGTCGGACTGGGCCTTCATGGCGAGCGGAAGCGCTCTCCGTGTGTGTCTCGAAGAGCAGCGAAAAGAGAAATGAACGCACCTGGCGGGGCCTAGAGCTCCAAGCTCCAGCGGCGCTTGCGTACGCGATCCACGTACCGGTACGTGGAGCGTCGTGCCATTCATTCCACTGTCGCAGAGAACGGCCAGGGGCGTCGGGATCTGAGACCTTTGCAAATCTATATTTTGGCACCCAACTCAACGTAAAACTGCTGAAGCCTCGCTAGAAGATACTGTTCAAATCAATACCCGGCTGGAAACGATGGTATCGTGAGCAGAGACCGTGCGGTGATTACTTGAAGTTGCGCGCTGACCATTCGCCAGTGTAATCACACGGCCCCCGCGTCGGTCCACTCGCCATTTGAGCTCTTCGGTGGTGCCGCGGGCTCCCTTCGCGTCGACTCGGCAGGCGTGGCGGTGGTTTCGGCGGGCGTTTGCACCTCTCAACGCACCGAATGGATCGTCCTCGGTGTCTAATTTTGAGACTCACGGTCTTCTACTGTCTCCCGCTGGCGTTAGAAGGAAGAGGAGACCCAGCGCGTTGCGTCGCTCGCGCTCTCGCCCGGCCCAATTGCTGGATGCCGTCGCTCCCGGTGGCGCCGTCGGGTTCGCCGGTCGATGCTCCCACGGAGGAGGCCGTGCGGCGCGCCACGGCGGCCCCGCCCGCCGCGCTCGTGCCGGTGCTCGACCGTCCGGCGGTGGCGCACCGCGTGCCGCTGTGGCGCCGCTTGTTGCGCGAGTTCACGGGCATCGGAATGCTCTCGACGCGCTACTCGGTCGCCAAGTTCCGCGAGTACGACGCGTTCCGCACCCGTAGCACGAGCGTGTGGCGCCGCGCCGCGGTCGTGCTGCTGGCGCCGGCGCCGTCGCTGCTCGTGGCGCTGCTGCCGCCGCTCATCCCGCTACAGGACCCGGCGCTCGGCGTGTGGCGCAACACCGGGTACATGGCCCACTTCTTCCTCACGCTCGCGATCGTGCTGCTCGGCTCGGTGTTCCAGATGCGCGCGCCGGCGCGGATCCCGCGCAGCGAGCTCTCGCACCGCGAGGCGCTCGCGATTGCCGTGGTCGGTTCGCTGCTGCTGCTGAGCGTCGTGACCGCCGCGGGGTACCTCTGGCGCTTCCCCGTGCCGTTCATCTGGGTCACGGCGTACGCGCCCTACATCCTCTGCTTCGTGGGCGCGCACGCGATCGTGCTGCGCCGCAAAGTCGCGCGCGGCTCGCGCATCCGCGCGTCGCTCGCGGCGTTCCTGCCGTCCTACATCGTGCAGGGCTCGCAGGTGGTCGTGTACCCGGCGTTCTCGGCCGTGTACGCGCGCGCGACGGCGCGCGAGCAGCTCGTGCTCACGCTCTTCTTCCCGGTGATCAAGCACGCGTTCCGGCGCGTGGTCCACGCGGTCACGGCGCGGTTCCCGGACGACGCCGAGCAGGAGTCGGTGAGCGGCATCGAGATCTGCGCCGTCATGTACCAGTCCATCATCATGCAGAGCACGCTCTCGCCCTACACCACGGCGCTGCTCATGAGCTCGGACGTGGTGCTCGGGCTCTTCTCCGTGTACGTGCTCATGGCCGCCACCGAGGCCGCCGTGCCGCAACACGAGATCATGCCGCGCGCCAGGGCGCTGCTCTGCGGCGGCGAAGACACCGCCGTGGACGAGCGCGAGCTCGCGGCGTTCAGCACGGTGCGCCGCCTGCCGCGGCTGCGCTCGATTGTGCCGCTGTCGGTCTCGGAGCGCGTGACGAGCCGGCTCTTCCGCCACCGCTCGGCCGCCGCGAACGTCGCGCTGGGGCCAGCGGCGCCGCGCCGCGCGTCGTCCAAGGCCAAAGCCGCAAAGCCTCGGGGTGCGTTGTCCGCGACCGAGAAGAAGACCATCACGAACGCGCTCGAGCTGCTCCAGGCGGCCGAGACCGTCGCGCTCATCGAGTACATCGAAGTCTTCATCCCGCTCGTGAACGCGCTGTACGCGCTCTGGGCGTCGCAGTTCCGCTCAGCGCTGTTCACGCCGACGCTGCGCGAGTACCACGAGGACCAGGGATCGCTCGCGTCGGCCGTCCAGAGCCTCGTGCTCTACGCCGCGCTCCAGGCGCTGAGCGTCGCGCTGCTGCAGGCCGCCGTGTGGTGCCGGTACCGCGTCTCGGCGCTGGCCGTGCTGGCGTTCGTGCTCGAGCGCCACGCGTGGTCGCTCCAGGGCAAGCTGCTCACGTGGCTCACGCTCATCTTCCAGTTCCCCGTCGCGCACTACGGCGTCGACTTCCAGTTCCGCTTTGAGTATGGCGTGGAGCCACCGCTGCCGCGAAACATGACGACGCCCAGCATCAACATGACGGTGACGGTGCCGTCGCCGTGAAGTCGAACCGAAACGAAAAGTCCACGCCTGGAGCAGAGACACAAGACACAACGGATCAGCCACTACAAGCCAGAGTGGCCGCGAATGCAACACGCACCGTAGTGGACCACGGAGAAGACGAAGAGCACGCACATCCAGGAGACGAGCTTGCCCTGGAGCGACCAAAAGTGGCGCTCCAAGACAAACGCCAGCAGCGTGAGCGCCGAGAGCTTGAGGCGGCGCTGTACGGCGACCGCCATGGCCACGAGCGTCAGCGCCTGCAGTGCCGTGTACAGCACGACGCTCGCGACGGCAGCGCGCAGCTCGTCCGGGCGCCCGTGAAAGCAGCGCAGCTTGGGGTTGAACAGTGCCGATTCGAACTGCGTCGCGACGCACAGGTACACGGCGTTCACGAGCGGCACGGCCACCTCGATGTACTCGACCAGCAGGATCGTCTCGGCGGCCTGGAGCATCTCGAGCGCCTGCGTGAGCGCGAGCTTTTGTTTGTCGTCCGCGCGCGCCGTTGGCGCCACCGCAACCAGCGAGGCCTGGCGCCGCGAGCCCCACATCGACAGCAGTGCGGCTGTGCCCGACCGCGTGCCAAACCGCGAGAGTTCGCGCTCGTCCTGGACACCCGTGGCCGCCTGCGCGTCCACGGCGCGCTGCAGAATCTCCAGGACGGCGGCACCGTCCTCGTGGCGGTCGTGGCGCAGCGTGAGGAAGCGTCGTACGTCGATGAGCCCGTGGGCGACGTCGAGTCCGATCACGAGCGCGGTCGCGAGCGGCGACGGCGTCGATTGCATGATCATCGATTGGTACATGGACGCGCAGATCTCGACGCCGCTCGCGGCGATCTCGCTCGAGAGCTCGTGGTTGGATGACCGTGTGAGCGCGAAGATGGACTTTTTGAGCACCCACTTGAGCACCGGGAAGAACAGGATCAGCGCGACCTTTTGGTGCGCGTTCGCGGCCTCGAAGAGCGCCGAGTACGCCGGGTACAGCGCGATCTGGCTCACCTGCACGGTCAGCGACGGCGCGTACGCGAGCAGCGGTCGTGCAAGCGCGCGCAGGCGGGAGCGCAGCACGAGCGCGTTGCCCAGCGTGATGCAAAGGAACCAGGGCGTCATGATGAGCACCCAGCTGAACGGGACCGGGAAGCGCCAGTACGTCGCGACGAAGAAGGCGAGCCCCGTTAGGGGCACCGTCGATGCCACGGCGACCAGTGCGATGTCCGCGTTCGTGTACAGCGCGTGTGGGATCGAGGCGGCGGCGCGCACTTGCGCCATTGTGCCGCTGTAGCTGAGCAGGAACGTGATGACAAAGTGCACCCAGAAACCGCCGTTCTCTGCGATACTCGGGCTTGGCGCGCGCAGCGGTATAGCGCACGAAAGCAGCGAGGTGAGCGCGCTGGGCACCGCGAACAGCAAGACAATGGTGAGCTGGCGGCGCTTGGAAGTCGTGCGGCAGTAGTCGATCAGGCGCGTCATCTTCGCGAGCGAGAACCGGCTGCGCACGGACGCATATCGGGGACTTGCGGGTGGTGGCGCGGCCCCGGACGCTGGCCATGCGGATGCTGGTTCCTTCATGGACGCCGCTGGCGGCGGAGCGGTAGCCGCCGAAGGGACCACAGCGGTCAACATCTTCTTCATCACCGTGTTGAAGACACGAACGCTGTTGTCGAGGCCGTAGCGGAAATGGACCAGTCGCGTGGACAAGGGCACATTGCGTGGTGCGGTGGGTTGCTTGGAGGCGAGGGTGAAGAAACAAAAAATACGCGCACGCCGTCTCGAAATACACGCCACGATCTGGTCCACTTTCACCTGCTGAGACCGTGTGTTGGGTATATGTGATCCACGACGGGCGACGGCCGCGGCCTGGCTTGGTCGTGGATGTTCCCGGAACGGTGTGTCACGAAGGCGTATCAGTCCGGCGGGACGAAGGCAAAGTCGAACTGGAAGGTAAAATCCACGCCTAGCACAGCAACAATCACAGCTATCAGTGGTACGTCGAGACCTGACGCCATATCGTCGGTGGGACGCACCGTAGTGGGCCACAGAGAACACGAACAGCACGGCCAGCCATGCGATGAGCTTGCCCTGAAGCGACCAGAAGTGGCTCTCCAGCACGAACGCCAGCAGCGTCAACGCCGAGAGCTTGAGGCGGAACTGGAGTGCCGCCGCCATGGCCACGAGCGTCAGCGCCTGCAGCACCGTGTACAGCATAATGCTCGCGAGCGCCGCGCGCAGCTCATCCGGGTGATGATAGAACTCGCGCAGCTTGGGGTTGTAAATCGACGACTTGAACTGCGTCGCAAACGCCACGTAGATGGCGTTCACGAGCGGCACGGCCACTTCGACGTACTCGACCAGCAGCATGGTCTCAGCGGCCTGGAGCATCTCGAGCGTGCGCGCGAGGCTCGCCTTGCCGCGCTCGAGCGGGCCGCGCGAAGTCACAACAGAGCTGCCGCGCCGGCGCGACGGCCAGATCGTCACGGCGGTGGACCGCGTGCCGAAGCCCGCGAGCTCGCTTTCGTCCTCGACGGTTGGCGCGCTAGTCGTGGCGTCGAGCGCCAAGACGTCCGTACACGACGATAATGTCGCGCCGTGCTGGTACATGAAGCGCCTGATGTCCACGAGTCCCTGTAGGACGTCGAGTCCGATCACGAGCGCGGTCGCGAGCGACGACGGCGTCGACTGCATGATCATCGACTGGTACATCGAGGAGCAGATCTCGACGCCGCTCGTAGCGATCTCGCTCGAGAGTTCGTGGTTGGACGCACGCGTGAGCCGAAAGATGATCTTTTTCAGTCCCATCTTGAGCAGCGGGAAGAACAGGATGAGCGCGATCTTGGCGTCAGCGCTAGCGGCCTCAAAGAGCGCCGAGTAGACCGGGTAGATTGCGATCTGGCCTACCTGCACCACCAGCGACGGCACGTACGTGAGCAGCGCGCGACCGACGACAGCCAGGCGGTGCCGCAGCACGACCACGTTTCCCAACATGAGACACAGCAGCCACGGCGTGAGCCCTGTGACCCAGAAGAACGGGATCGGGAAGCGCCAGTACGTCGCGACCACGATCGAGAGCCCGAGCAGCGGGACCGTGGAGACCGCGGCGACCGCGAGCACGTCCGCGTTGGTGTACAGGTCGTGCGGGATCGCAGTCGCGGCGCGCACTTGGAGCATCGTGCCGACGTAGCTGATGAAAAATGTCACGGTGAAGTGCGCCCAGAACGAGCGGTTCGCAGCAAGTCCGCGGCGCGGGTCCTCGAGCGGCACGGGGCACGCGAAGAGCGACGCGAGCGTGCTGGGCGCTGTGAAGAACAGCACGACGCCGAGCCGGCGCCACGTGGACGTCGTGCGGCGGTACGCCATGAGCTGTCGCAGCCGCGCGAGCGAGATGCGGAGGCGCACGCGCCGGCGCGAGCCGGGCCCCGGGATCGTCCAGGCCGCGGTCGGACGGCGCTGGGCATCGCGCGAGAGGCCCTCGACGCCCGGTCCGGCGTCTTTGGGGACATGCGGGTGGACAGCGCGCGGCGACATTCGCGCGGCGGCGGCCTGGCGAGACGACGGCCAAGTGGGGTGCGGTAGTGTTGCGTTCTGGTGCAAGGAACAGCTGATCCACCGTCCACAGGCGGGCTGGAAATACCTATTGGCTTTGGGCGAACATCATCCGGAATAAAAGTGTAGCCATGTGGCGTCTATGACAAAGCAAGGTGAGATATTCGTTTGTTTCCTCGACGTAATTTTCCGTCGCTGGTCAGTTAGATTTCGACTGAGTTGTAAACTACGTGAGCCTGAGTTGACTATCCCCAAGTCTTCTTTCTCCCTTGGGTGTCGCGAAGCTCTCCAGTCTAGACAGCACTATGGCGCACGGCGAGGCGCGTCCGCAGGCGTCCGCGGGGCCGGTGCCGGCGTCGCCTTCTTCCTCCGCCTCCTCCGCCGCCGTTCCCCAGTCGGCGTACGCCAATGAGGCCATGCAGCGCCGCGCCGGCGCCGGCGCCGCGGTCGCGGTCATTGGCGCCGGCTTCCTGGGCCGCTGCATCGCGCTGGACCTCTCGCTGCTCGGCGTGCGCGTGGTCGTCTACGACACGAACCCGCAGACCGCCAACAGCGTACGTGAGCCCAACTCTCTGTCTTCGTCTCCGTCTCTTTTCACAGACGGATTCGTCTCGTGTAGCTGTCCACGTTCGCGTACGAGCTCATGAACCCGATGCTCCACCTGGGCTATGTGACCAAGAGCATGATCACGCGCGCGTGCACGAACGTGCGCGTCGTGAGCGACCTGCGCGAGTGCGCCAACGCCGACATTGTCATTGAAGCGGTGCGTCATCCTGTTCCTCTCTCCTGCCGGCCTTCCGTGAGGACAAGAACTCAGCGTGCTCTTCGTTCTTGACAAACAGATCCCCGAAGACCTCGAGGCCAAGGTCAAGCTGCTGCGCTCGCTCGAGGCCGTGGTCTCAGCGTCCACCGTGCTCGCCACGAGCACGATTGAGCTGTCGGTCGACGCCATCCAGTGCGTCGCCGTGCTGACTCGTTGAATTGCGCCAGTATCATACTCACGTGACCTATCCTTTGTATAGAGATCGGCTCAAGCATCGCGAGCGGTTCTTGGGCGTCCGCTTGTTCCACCCGTGTGTGCTGCTCCCGCCCGTGGAGGTTACTCCGGGCGCCCACACGGACGACCGCAGCGTGGAGCGCGTCGTTGCGTTCCTCAGCCACATCCAGAAGGAACCGCACCGCGGGCCAACGCGCCGCGTGCTTTCGAACCGCGAGGTGAGCGCGTTCCAGTTCAACACGGCGGTGCGCGGCCGCTTCTACCACGGCCTACTCGACGCAACGGTCCACCCAATGGACGGCGTGATCGTACCGGCCGCCGGCCCGCCGCTCGTCGCCGACGGCGAGAGCCACGGCACCACGACGTCGCTGTGAAGCCCGTCGTGAAACTCACAGAATACATGGACTTCACCACTGATCGCATCGGCGGCTAAGTCGGTAAGGAGATGGCGGCGTCCGCTCTTCATCTGCGTGGATGTCTCTTCCTGTGTAGATACGCGGCCACGACGAAGCCAAGACAACCGAGGCGACCAGGTTTGGAATCGCTCAGAGCTGTGTTCGCTGTTTTGTCGTGTATTTCCAGCATGGAGTCTCACGCTCGAGCCGACTGTGTGTGTACAGGTTCGATAGTGCGGTTTATTTTCGTGCACAGCGGTCTGACCTCGCATCAACGTTCGTGGACGATTGCGAGTAAGTTGACCGTCTTCCCCTCCACCAGTGTCGCCACATCAGAGCCATGGCCCGTGTCCGTTCCGCTAGTGCTACAGCACGTGGTGAGATCTCGTGGTCCACGTGGCGCCAGGGCCTCAGTGCGGCGGCCAACCCCAGCGTCCGGTACCGCTACTCCGTCGCCAAAGCCCGGCGATTCGTCGCGTGAGCCACGTCAACATCGACGGGGCGCCACCTGGCGGTGTTGTGGCTGTACTTGTTCCCAGGAGTGCTAGCGTCGCTCATCCCACCGTTTGTAGTGCTGCAAGACCCGACACTGGGCGCGCTGCGCAACCCGGGCTTCTTCATCCATGGCGCGCTCACGACTTTGGCGACATTCGGGGGCGCCATGCTGGAGGCGCGCGCCGTGACATCGATCAGCCGCCACGAGAGTTCAACGCTGCAGGTGGGGGCGATCGCCGTGGTGGGCTCCGGACTGTTCTGGGTAATCATGGGCTTGCTTGGTGTCTTCTGGCGCTTCCCCGTGCCCTTCACGATGGTGCTCGGCGCGGCGCCGTACGTGATCTCGCTCATTGTGTCCGTGGCGCTCGTGGTGCGGCCGCGCGAGCACGTGCGCACACGCCTCCTCATGTACGTGCCGTCCCACGCGGTCCAAGTCTGCCAGATCCTGTTCTACCCGATCTACACGAGCCTCTTTGAGGCATCCGGCCAGGGCGGCCAGATCGTGCTCATCGGGCTGTTCCCCATCTGCAAGTACTACTTCAAGCGCGCGATCGCAGCCGTATCCTACCATTTGGGTGACTTCCGGCGAGAGGTTGCTGTCGCCGGCGTCGAGATCTGCGCATCGATCTACCAGGCGACGATCATGCAGAACACGCCGTCGATCCTCTCGAGCGTGCTCATCGTCGTGGTTGACATGCTGCAAGGCCTCCTGGACGCGCAGCGCTTCTTCTCGACAGACGCAGCGGTGTTTGCTCGGGCGCTGGTCCTGCTGCAAGACCGCACGAGGGAGATCGATGACGCGCAACTGGACGCGTTCGCGTCGACGCAAGTTGATCTGTGGCAAGGCGTCCAGGTGCATCTCCGCCGGACGTGTGCCGCGATTCTGCGCGGCCCCACTGTGCGGCCCACGCCCCCAATCGAGGCTTCCGTCGTTCCCAGTCCGAAGCAAAGTAGGCCTCTGACCGGCAAGGACGCCGAGATGCGGGAACTCACGCAGGCGTTGGAGGTACTCCAGTCCATCGAAAGCATCCTCCTGATCGAGTACCTCGAGACGCTCGCGCCGGTCGTCAATGGCGTCTACTTGGTCGTCGCGGTCCAGCTCCAATCCGCGGTTTTCAACCCACGTTTGCGGATGTTTTACGGCGATGGAGCAGCGCTCACGGCTGCGGTGGTGAGCGTGGCGGTCTACTCGGTCCTCCAGGCTGCCACGCTTGTGGCCATGTGCCTTCTGGTGCGCCAGCGGCTCCAACTTCCAGCCCTCGGGCTGCTCACATTCGTGCTGGAAACCCACGTGTGGTCGCTCCAGGGCAAGATTGTCGCCTGGTTCACGTTCATGTTTGCGTTCTCGGTCGTCCACTACGGTACGCGCTCATCTTCGACGGCCCCACGTTGCTCTGACTGACCTTTGTTCTCCTCCCACAGGCGTGGACTTTTCGTTCAAGTTCGACTTCCAGTCGCCGCAGCCAGCTGAGTGAGCACCCTTGTTCAGCAGGATGTAGCGAGTCAGTTCTTACTCGACAAGCACACGCTGTTCCACTCAGTAGAGTGGTTTAATCCCCGGTTGCCCGTCCCACTGAGATGACGTCCCACCGTGCGCGGAGTAGGCAGAAGCCCCATTCCTCTCCTCAAGATAGCAAGTATGCACTCCCTCTCTCTCGGCTATTTCAGTCGGGCGGCTTGAGTCGTGGGAGTAAACGAAGGTGTGAGCTGGCGTTACGCGAGTCGTCAGCAACTCTAGCGCTTGGATCGCCCATGCCCACGAAGATCGGTCGATGACGACGACGGGAAAACCAAGCTCAGCGTCAGCGCCACCCCATCGCAGCCAGCTGCAGCTCCAGCGGCGAGCACCTGCCGCTCCGCGCCCTCGGTTCTCGCTCGCGACGGCCAAGGAGTTGCTCGAGTATGCCCAGACGACCTCGGTGTGGCGCCAGCTCGCCGTGGTGATTTTGTTCCCAGCACCTAGTGTGATGGCCTCGTTCCTCGCGCCATTGATTCCGTTGGAGGATCCAACGAGGGGATTATACAGCAATCCATCGTACCAGCTTCTGCTGTTCACGACCTGCATGCTCACGTTCAGCGGGACAATGCCGCAAGTGCGCGCGGCCGCCGCGATCCCGCACGAGCTGTACACCAATACGGACCTCGTGTTGGTCGGGCTCGTCTCGTCGGTGCCGCTGATGGGACTCGGGACGCTCGTCGCGACGTACTGGCGCTTCCCCGTGCCGTTCTTCTGGGTGCTCTTTGCGACGCCGTGGCTGCTGTGCGTGACGTTCGGCAACGCCGTGGTGCTGCGCCGCCATTGGCATGTCGTCGGCCGTCCACTGCTCGCGTACGCACCGTCAATGGCTGTGCAGGTCGCGCAGATCGTCATCTATCCGGCTTACTCGGCGCTCTTTGAAGCCGCCGGCGACAAGTCACAGCTCGCGCTCATCGTGCTGTTCCCCTTGATCAAGCTCGTGCTCAAGAAGATCATTTTCGTGCTCACGCGGAGTTCGAACCGCGAGCTCTCGAGCGAGATCGCCGTGAGCGCCGTTGAGATCTGCTCGTCCATGTACCAGTCCATGATCATGCAGACCACGCCGTCCGTGCTCGCGACCGTGCTGGTGATCGGCATCGACGTGCTCCAGGGCCTGTACGCCGTTCGACGCTTCGTCCTCGAGGGCGCATCGCTCCCGGGGGCCGACGCCTTAGGGCTAGTCGCGGACGCCGTGAAAGACACGAGGCTACTCACGGCGGGAGGGGCCGGTGGATCGATGCGCTCGCAGCCGAGCCGCTCTCGCTTCTGGCCGTTCAGCTTGGCACGCAACACATCCCGGCTCGTGCACGTCATGACCACGAGAACCATCGTACCCGTCGTGCCCGTCGCGTCCGTCGCGCCCACCGCCGACGCCGTGCGCGACAAGCGCAATCTCGTGCACGCGCTCGAGCTGCTCCACACGGCCGAGACGATCCTCTTGGTCGAGTACCTGGAAGTCGCCGTGCCGCTCGTCAACGCGCTGTACCTCGCGTTCGCGACCCAGTTCGAGTCGGCGATCTACAACCCGCGGCTGCGGGATTTTTACCAGAACCCGGGGGAGCTAGGCGCGGCCATAGCTAGCGTTGTGGTGTACACGTTGCTGCAGACGCTGACGCTCGTGGTGATGGCGATCGCGCTCCAGTTTCGCTTGAAGCTGTCGGCGCTGACGCTGATGGCGTTTGTGCTGGAGAAGCACGCGTGGTCACTGCAGGGCAAGCTGATCCCATGGATGTCGGTCTTCTTCGTCTTCCCGATCGTTCACTTTGGTGCGTACGGGCTCACTCAGCATTGAGCGCGTATCACCGTGGATCTCAGTCTCGTTTGCTGTCTCCCTTAGGCGTGGATTTTACGTTCCAGTTCGATTTTACAACGCGTCCAGCTAGCTGAGTCGGCTCGGCGAAATCGGCTCCAGGCAATCACCGACGTGAGCCGAAGGGGCGATGACCTACGCCAAGGGAACGGAGCGAGACAGAGCGTTCCTTATCACGTCTATTTTGGTGCCCCGCGCTGCCTCATTTTGGACTCGTGTAATGCCGTCCGTAGCGCCGGCCATTCGTTCCGAAGCAGCGCGATGGCGTCGCCCGTGTGGCCCAGCGGGCCCACCTCGCCAGCGCCTCGCCAGCCGACTCCGCGTAGCCCTCTACAGCGACAGAAAGCCTGGCGCGAGCTGCCGCGACGCCTCGGCATCGACGCTCGACGTGCGCGCTTCTCGGTCTGCAAGCTCCGCCAGCTGCTCGCGTACGCACGAACGACGTCCGTGTGGCGCCAACTTGCCGTGATCGTATTCTTCCCTGTGCCCAGCGTGCTGGCGTCATTCCTCCCGCCGCTCATCCCGCTGGAGGACCCAACCAGAGGCTTTCACGAGAATCCGACGTTCCTGCTGCTCTTGTTTGTGGCCAGCATGCTCACGGTAAGCGGGACGATTCCTCAGATCCGCGCGGCGGCCGCGATCTCGCACGTGCTGTATACCAACACGGACATGTTGCTCGTCGGGCTCGCCTCGTCGGCGCCGCTCCTGGGCCTCACGGCGCTTGCCGCCACGTACTGGCGGTTCCCAATCCCGTTCTTCTGGGTCCTCGGCTCGGGTCCGTGGCTGCTCTGCGTAATGTTCGGCCACGCGATCGTGTTCAGCACGCGACTCGACCGCGTCGGGCCCCCGTTGCTCGCGTACACGCCGTCGCTCGCGGTTCAAGTCGCGCAGATCGTCATCTACCCGGCGTACTCGGCACTTTTTGAGGCAGCCAGCTACAACGCCCAGATCGTGCTCATCCTTGTGTTCCCGCTGCTCAAGGCTGCCATCAAGAAAGGCATCTACCTCCTCACACGGCGCGCGAACCAGGAACTCTCAAGCGAGATCTCAGTGAGCGCCGTCGAGGTATGCTCGGCCATGTACCAGGCCAACATCATGCAGACTACGCCCTCGTTTCTCGCGACCGTGCTGCTCATCGGCATCGACGTGCTCCAGGGCGCGATCGCGATCCGTCGGTTCATGCGCCACGGCTCTGCGCTCCAGCGCGCGGAGGTCATGGCGACTATGGCGCGCCTTGCCGACGAAGCCCGTCAGCCCATCGTGGCAGACGATCGCGACCTCTCCAACTTTGGCACGCGCAAGGCCGCGATCTGGCCAGCCTCGCGGCTGCCCGGCTCGAGCACGCGAACCATCGCTGTTGCGCCGGCGACTGAGTCGTACCAACAGAAGCGTAGCCTCACACAGGCACTCGAGCTGCTTCAAGCGGCCGAGACCATCTTGCTCATCGAGTACTTGGAGGTCGCCGTACCGCTCGTCAACGCACTCTACCTCGCGTTCGCGACCCAGTTCGACTCGGCGATCTACAACCCGCGGTTGCGGGGCTTCTATCACAACCCAGGGGAGTTAGGCGCGGCCATCACCAGTGTTGTGGTGTACACGTCGCTGCAGGCGCTGACGCTCGTTGCCATGGCGGTGGCACTACAGCACCGTCTGAAGCTATCAGCGCTGACACTGATGGCGTTTGTGCTGGAGACGCACGCCTGGTCACTGCAGGGCAAGCTGATCCCGTGGTTATCGGTATTCCTTGTTTTCCCGATCGTCCACTTTGGTATGTTTCTTTGCAGATCTTGGAGCAGGGGGAGGGTACTGACTGAGAATGGGATATGCGATCCTTGTAGGCGTCGACTTTACGTTCAAGTTCGATTTTGCGACGCCTCAAACAGGATGAACGGATTTGCGGCATTCACTTTCCCTCCGTTCCGCTAAGATCTACTCGCTTGCCGCACATCATGATCACCACTTGCGCTGAGTGGGGAGAATGCAGTACTGGTGGACCGCGAAGCTCCTTGCACGCGTCCGAGTGGTGTGCTGTTTATAGCGCGAGTGACTGCGCATCCGTATTTTTGTCGCTCCCCGTACGGTTCGCCATTCCCCAGACTACCGCCGCAGCACGCAAAGACGACCACGCAACATAGCGTGAAGCAAGAGTCAGGCCCATGGCCAGCGTCCGTCCCGCGGCCACTGCACCCACACGGGAGCAAACCGCCGAGCCAAAACAGTTTGCTTCGATCCACCTCCGCCGCGTCGCAGGTGTGCTCACCGGCCACGGCAGTGTCCGTGCGTACTCACGCGAGAAGCTGCTCGACTATGACGAGTACGGGCGCACAACGCCCCGGTGGAGGATCGCACTCGTCGTGCTAGGCACGCCGGTGCTGCCGCTGGTGACTGTGCTGTTGCCGACGCTTCTGCCGCTGCGCGACCCCGCGCTCGGAATCCTCGAGAACCCATGCTTTTGCGTGCATTTCGTCTGGGTGATGGCGCTCACGGTGCTGGGTGCGCTGCTTCAGGGCCGTGCCGTGACCGAGCTGCCGCACCACGAATACACGACGCTCCAAGCCGTCGCAGTCTCGCTGTTGTCTTCAAGCCACCTTTTGGGCGTGACGATCGCGATCGCGCAGCTCTGGCGGTTCCCGATCCCGTTCACGTGGGTTACGGACTTTGCACCCTGGGTGATGTGTGTTTTCTGGGCCAACATCCTCGTCTTCCGCAAGCAGCTCTTCTCAGGCGTGCTGAAGAAGCCCGTCATCGCGTTCCTCCCGTCCTTTATCGTCCAGATCTCGCAGATTATCTTGTACCCGGCATTCTCGGCGGTCTTTGGGTTTGTGAACGAGTACCAGCAGGTGTTGCTCACGCTGCTCTTCCCCGTGATCAAGCTGCTCATGAAGAAGGCGCTGCGTGTTGCGTCGCGCGGGCTGGGTGAGTACAGCGAGGAGGTCGCTGTGAGCGGCGTGGAGATCTGCGCGGCGATGTACCAGTCTCAGATCATGCAGAACACGCCGTCGTACGTCGCGACGGCGGTGATCATGGGTGTGGACCTGCTTCAGGGCGTCTTGAGCATCAAGGTGTTCATGGATCGCCACAACCACATCGTCAGGCGACGAGAGCTCGTGTCCACGGCGATCCAGCTCCTACGGGCGAGGCAGACAGTGTCAATGTATAGTGCGGGCGCTACCAAGTCGGCGGCGAAGCACTCGGAGATCCAAGAGTTGTCGATGCGAGATGGGAGGCTCGTCGCGGACCGGAGCGTCGACCAGCTTTTCGTTCCAGCCTCCTCCGCGCGTGTGCAACCGCACTCGCTCGCGCAGGTCGCACCACAGCCCGCCTCCCAGGCCGACGGCCTCGATGGGGATAACCAGGACGACGTCGGCGACAACGCGAAGGTTGTGCGTCTCGCGCTCGAAGTCATGCACAGCGCCGAGTCCATTCTACTGGTGGAGTACTTTGAAGTCGCGATCCCGGTCGTGAACGGAATATTCCTGGCGGTCGCTGCACAGATGGACTCGGCACAGTACAATCCGAATCTGCGGCCGTTCTACAACCACCCGGAGCGTCTCCGTGGGGCGATGGCGAGCCTGCTGGTCTACTCGGTACTCCAGGGACTCAGCGTTGTGCTCATGAACCTCGTCATGTGGCACCGGTACCGCATCTCGGGCGTCGTGCATCTTGCGTACGTACTCGAACGGCATCGGTGGTCGCTGCAGCCCAAGATGATCTCGTGGCTTGCTGTCTTCTTCAACTACACGATCATCCACTATGGTACGTTCGCTCGAAGTTCAGCAGAATGCACAGCGTGCGAAGGTTCTGACGTAGCGTGGAATGGCTATTAGGCACGGATTTCACGTTCAAGTTCGATTTCACGTTGCCTGAGAACACCTGACGTGGCTCCATCACAGGCCGTAAAGGGCGCAAGGACCGTTGTCAAACACCAATGCGGGCGCGAAGAACCGAACAAATGGTGAGAATCTCTCAGCTCTGCATTTCTGGCCGGCGTCGACTGGGGTTATAATACCTCAACGCGATTAACAACCCAGCTGTGGGTCCCTTCAAGGACATGATGGACTCCACGAGGCGACAGTTTCTGCCCTACCGAAGGGCGTGTGCTGAGACAATTGAGCTGACATTGCCGCGTTACCTCGGTATGTCTACCGCACCCTTCAAATTGACAGGTGATGAATGAGACGCGGCCCTGCTATATCAACGACGTTTGTTCTTGTTGCTCACTGCTGCTCGCTGTCTCCATTGTCCCTATCTATAGGCTCACCCTACCAGAACCCTCAGGAGCTTGGCCCAGCCACTCATGAGTTGTGGTGTACACGTCCCTGCCGGTACTGGCGTCGATGGCCATGCGACGGCCCTTCCGCGCCGCCTAGAGCTATCGGCGCTGACACTGATGACATTATTGCTGGAGAAGCGTGGTTGTTGCAGGACAAGCTGACCCGGCTGTCGGTGCTCTTTGTGTGTCCGATGGCCCGTTTTGGTCTGCTACCGCGGAGTGTTTTGGAGGGAACGAGAATGTCGACCAAAGTCACGACTGGAGATCCTCGTAGGAGTCGATTTGACGGTCATGTTTGGCTTTGCGACACCTCCCAGCGACTGGAAGCGTTCGCGTCTGCTGCGCTCTTTCAACCAGCACCGAGGACCGTCAATCTTGGCATGCCCGAAAACGCCCGACTTTGGTGTGTCACTCCTGTCTTGTCCCACGCGTCCGACTTCCGGACTGTTCATAGAGCGAATCGCTACACCGTGGGAGTTCGCTCCTCGGTTTGTCTTATTTTTGGTTCAGCCAACGAGATCGACTACCTCGAAGCAGCCAGCCGTGACACGCCAAGAAGACCACTCAAAGCACGCAGAGGGTGAACCGTGAGAAACATGCATCCTGACGCCGACGCGCTCAAGCGAGAGCGTCCCGCCAACCCCAAGAAAATGGCGTCGGCCCGCCGGCGCCGCGTCGCCGGCGTGCTTACGGGCTACGGCAGCGTGCGCGCCTATTCACGTGAAAAACTACTCGACTACGACGAGTACGCACGCAGAACGCCCTGGTGGAGGATCGCACTCGTCGTATTCGGCACGCCCGTTCTGCCGCTCGTGGCCGTGCTGTTGCCGACGCTCCTACCGCTGCGTGACCCGGCACTCGGGATCCTCGAGAACCCAGGCTTTTGCGTGCATTTTGTCTGGGTGATGGCGCTCACCGTGCTCGGCTCGCTGCTCCAGGGACGTGCGGTGACCGAGCTGCCGCACCACGAGTGCACCACACTCCAAGCCGTCGCAGTCTCGCTGCTGACGTCGAGCCATCTGCTGGGCGTGACCATCGCGATCGCGCAGCTCTGGCGGTTCCCGATCCCGTTCACGTGGGTTACGGACTTTGCACCCTGGGTGATGTGTGTTTTCTGGGCCAACGTCCTCGTGTTCCGCAGGCAGCTCTTCTCAGGCGCGCTGAAGAAGCCCGTCATCGCGTTCCTCCCGTCCTTTATCGTCCAGACGTCGCAAATCATCCTGTACCCGGCATTCTCGGCGGTCTTTGGGTTTGTGAACGAGTACCAGCAGGTGTTGCTCACGCTGCTCTTCCCCGTGATCAAGCTGCTCATGAAGAAGGCGCTGCGTGTTGCGTCGCGTGGGTTGGGCGAGTACAGCGAGGAGGTCGCTGTGAGCGGCGTGGAGATCTGCGCGGCGATGTACCAGTCTCAGATCATGCAGAACACGCCGTCGTACGTCGCGACAGCGGTGATCATGGGTGCCGACATGCTTCAGGGCATCTTGAGTGTCAAGGTGTTCATGGATCGCCACAGCCACGTCGTCAAGCGACGAGAGCTCGTGCCCACGGCGATCCAGCTCTCGCAGACAAAGCAGACAACGTCAACGGATACCTTGACCGCTACCAAGCCAGGGTTTACTCACCTCTCGGAGATTCAAGACCTCTCGACGCCAGGCGGCGAGCAAGACGCGGACCAAAGCGCTCACCAACTTTTCTTCCCGAGGTCCTCGGCACGTGCACAACCGCACTCGCTCGCGAAGGTCGCGCCCACGCTTGCTTCCCAGACCATCGGCACCGATGCAAACAACGAGAACGAGGATGCCGACAACGCGAAGGTTGTACGTCTCGCGCTCGAAGTCATGCACAGCGCCGAGTCGATTCTACTGGTGGAGTACTTTGAAGTCGCGATCCCCGTCGTGAACGGAATTTTTCTGGCGGTCGCTGCACAGATGGACTCGGCACGGTACAATCCGAATCTGCGGCCGTTCTACAACCACCCGGAGCGTCTCCGTGGAGCAATGGGGAGTCTGCTGGTCTACTCGGTACTCCAGGGACTCAGCGTTGTGCTCATGAACCTCGTCATGTGGCACCGGTACCGCATCTCGGGCGTCGTGCATCTTGCGTACATACTCGAACGCCACCGGTGGTCGTTGCAGCCCAAGATGGTCGCGTGGCTCGCTGCCTTTTTCAACTACACGATCATCCACTATGGTACGTTCGCTCGAAGTTCAGCAGAGAGTACGGCGTACGAAGGTTCTGACGTAGCGTGGAATGGCTATTAGGCACGGATTTCACGTTCAAGTTCGATTTCACGATGCCTGAAAACAACTGAAAGATGAACGTCTTACCCGGCTTTGCCTAGCAGGGGTTGACAATCCAACTTGTGGGTGATCCGTGGTCGTCGCTCGCTGATGGACGTGTGCTACCCCTTCAAGCAGATGAAAGTCTCTAAGAGGCGGCAGCTAAGCTGCCGCAGCTCCTGCCCTACCGGTGGGTGGGTGCTGACACAATTGAGCTGACATTGCGTTGTCACCTCGGCCTGTCTTCCGGATACTCTTCGATTCGACAGGTGAGAGATGAGACGCTCCCCTGCTGAATGAACGACTGTCTGTCCCTGTTGCTCGCTGCTGCTCGTTGTCCCCATTGCCCCCTATCTATAGGATCACCATTGCGACATCCTAAAAAAAGCGTCAGTCGGACGCGCGATGCTCGAACTTCACCAATGATTCCGATTGCGTGCGTGCGTCATAGCTCTTATCGGGATCACGCGTTGGTGAATGACGACGCCTGTCGTTCCACACGGCACACGAGTCGCGCGCGGCCGCCTGGCGCCGAGGCGGGCCGCGTGGCGCGAGCTCCCGCGGCGGCTCGGCATCAAGGCCACGAACTCGCGCTTGTCGATCGCCCAGTTACGGAAGCTACTCTCGTACACGGCCACCACGTCTCAGCTGCGGCAGCTCGCGGTCGTGCTGCTGTTCCCGCTGCCGAGCGTGCTGGCTTCGTTCGTGATCCCGCTCGTGCCGCTGCAAGATCCGAGCCGAGGCTTTGGCGAGAACCTCACGTTCTTGCTGCAACTGGTCGCGACGAGCGTGTTCACGTTTGTCGGGACCATGCTGCAGATGCGCGCGGCAGCCGCGATCTCCGACCAGCTGTACTCGATCACCGACATCCTCGCGGCCGCCGCGATCTCGTGCGTGCCGTTTCTCGGGCTCGCGGCGCTCGTCGCAATTCTCTGGCGGTTCCCGATCCCGTTCTTCTGGGTGCTATTCGCGACGCCGTGGATGTTGAGCCTCATCGCCGGTAACGCCGTCGTCCTGCGACGCCGTCTCGACCGTGTTGGTCGCCCGCTGCTCGCGTACGTGCCGTCGCTCGCAGTCCAGGTCGCACAGATAATCATCTACCCCGTATTCTCCGCCATTTTCGAAGCTGCGGACGCATCCGGGAAGATCGTGCTCATCCTGTTGTTCCCGCTGATCAAGGCGGGTCTAAAGAAGAGCATCTTCGCGCTTACGCGCCACGCCAACCGCGAGCTTTCGAGTGAGATCTCGGTGAGCGCCGTCGAGATCTGCTCGTCCATGTACCAGTCGATCATTATGCAGACGACGCCGTCACTGCTCGCGACCGCGCTGCTCATCAGCATCGACGTGCTCCAGGAATCTTTGCGATCCGGCGGTTCGTGGGCCAATGCCCCGCGCTCTCGTGCACCGAAATCGAGGAAACGCTCGCGCGCTTCCAGAACGAGACGCGTCCGTCGGGCGCACTCAACGATAGTGATCTCTCAAGCTTCGCGACGCGCAGCGTAGCGGTCTTGCCGACGATGATAGGCAAATCGCTGGGCAAATCGCTCCGCCAGATCCTACCGCTAGACTCGTCGCACTCGCGCCACCAAGCGAGCGTGATAGTGAGCCCGAGCGCGGCCGTGCGCCACAAGCTTGTGCTCACGCAGGTGCTTGAGTTGCTTCAAACAGCCGAGACAATCCTGCTGGTTGAGTACATCGAAGTGGCCGTGCCACTCGTGAACGCCATCTACCTGGCGTTCGCGACACAGTTCGCGTCGGCGCTCTACAACCCCAAGTTGCGCGGCTTCTACGGGCACCCGGAGCAGCTCGGCCCGGCGATTGCCAACCTCGTGCTGTACACGTCGCTGCAGACGCTGACGCTAGTGGTCATGGCCGTAGCGCTGCAGCGCCGCCTGAAGCTCTCGGCGCTGACAATGATGGCGTTCGTGCTGGAGAGCCACCTCTGGTCGCTCCAGGGCAAGCTCGTTGCGTGGCTCTCGGTGTTCTTCGCGTTTTCGATCGTCCACAATGGTTCGTTCTGTGTGTGGCAGCTCGATGTGGCTGTGTCTTTATTCCTGGAGCCCTCACCGTGGTATTTCCCTGCACAGGCGTAGACTTCACCTTCACGTTCGCGTTTGCGGTATACCAACCGCAATGAGATTTGTACCCGTCTCACGGAACTCGACCTTTTTAAAACTGCCTCGCACGATTGTCACAGCGCTTCGCCGCATCTATGGGTTGGTGAATCCATGCGTCTCGTCGTGCGCGTCCGTGTGATAGTCTACTCGTTGCGGGGATCGCGCTACAGACGAAGACAGCTCGCGCAAATGGCTTGGACAAGTGCGGCAATCCGTCAGGGGCGCGAGCGACAGTATACGTTCACACAAAACTCCTATCATGCCCTACACTATCCTAGTGGCATTCACATGAATCAAGGCAACCGAGTAAGAAAGCTGCATAATCGCAGCCCATTCAGAGACTCGGAAAGTTCCAATCGAGACGTTCAAGAGATCGAAACCTCGTATTTCAACCTCCAAAGCATCGGAAGGAAGCTCGCCACGGCAGTTCATTCGACATGAACGCCGACAAGTGGCGAGGTAATACGAACGACTGGCGGCTCATCGCTTCTCGCATCAATTATTATCGGCGTTGCGCATCACCGCCGCGAAGTCGAAGCGAAAGGAAAAATCGACGCCTGAGAGTACCATCCACAAGCGCATCCACACACGTCGGTCAGAATCAGCAACAACATCGCACACACGAAGCCTGGCGTGTCTTTAACGAGACGTACCAAAGTGGACGACGGTGAAGTGCAGGATGATCGGCAGCCACGCGATCATTTTGCCAACGATGGACTGCCAGTGACGCTCGAGGATGAACCCCAAGTGATAGACGGCGGAGAGCCCACAGCGGTAGCGCGTGACCAAGTGCATGGCAACGAACGACACCGCCTGTAGCAGCGAGTATAGCAGCATGGTCTGGATGGCTGTGACACGGGTTGTACAGTGCATTGCCGAGCTGGCAAGAGATGGCGACAAAGAGCGTGTTTAAGAGCGGGATCGCGACCTCCAAGTACTCGACGAGCAAGATCGACTCGGCGACGGCAACGAGCTGAAGTGCTGGAGCGATATCGAGCTGGGTTTTCGTGCCCAGAGAGATGACTTCAGCCGCGTTGAATTCGTCGACGGCTTTTATGAAGTCGCGGTCGTGCGACTTTAGCGCAAGAGGCATCTGCCGCACGATTTGATTCCGAGGGATTTGCGACGGTCGGTCCATGAAGAACTTCACAGCCACCAGGCCATGCAGTACATCGAATACCATGATAATCGTGAGTGCCACCTGCGAGGGACCGTTCTGCAATATCATTGACTGGTATAAGGACGCGCAGATTTCAATTCCTGTGACAGCTACTTTCGTGCTGAAGTCTTCGAGCCGCCGCGTGTACTTGCGAAGACCCTTCTTCATGAGGTACTTGATCAGCGGAAATACAAGTGTGAGCAGCACCTGGAAGATTGGCTTGACGTTGTCGAAGAGCACGGAGAAGGCAGGGTACAGAACAATCTGGATGCATTGGAAGAGCAGAGCTGGCGTGTATACTCGGATCCCGTCGATGAGCTGGGCGTCTTGCCAACAACGTTCGCGGAATACAACAAGATGACCAAGTGCAAGAACTGGGCTGCTAACGCTTGAGGCGACAATCCAGCTCATCGGAATGGAAAATGTCCAGAGGAACGAGATTGCCACGACGAATAGCCACTGTGCTGAAGAGGCGATAAGTGACACGAGACACATTTGGCGTGATGTGTAGGCAGCAGACGGGAGTCCCGACGCTGCACGCCAGTGCATTAGCGTTCCGAGCTGCACGACAAAGCAAATGATAAGCACGTTGACCATGTAACCGGGACTATCCCGGACTTGACCCAGCGGGTCCTGTAACGGGATGAAGGAAGGGAGTAAAGCGCCGAGAAGCCCTGGAATCGGTGTCAAGAGAAGGACTGCTGCGACTCGCCACGGTGACGTTCTTTCCGTGTACTGTTGAAGTGCCAGGAATTTCTCCCTCGAATACCCGTGCGATTGCGACACACGTGTTAAGGCCGTCGAAACGCGCGCAGCGACAGATTTTTTGAAGAGACGTGCCGATGCTCTCTTGAGTGGTGGTGGTTTGGCCCCATTGAGCGGTGCGACTCTCGTCCGAGTGAGCGACGCTTGCGTCATGAGGCTGGTGGCGTTGAAGCGTTCTCGAGGATCACGACAGGGGCTTCCTATTGACAGAGCTCAATTCACCAAGAACAGCTTGCGAAAGATGTCTATAAGAACAGCCACCCAGGCAGAATCTCTTATCCGCTCGCGCGTGCTTGTCTGTCAACGTGTGGAGCAGCAAGATCGAGCCTCTCTGGGCGACTTCATTGACGCAGGCTCGAAATGGAGCAACACTTTGTCAATGTAAGCAGTGAGAGTTGGGTCATTTCTTGGCTGGCCGCCTATTCTGCCAATATCAGGGTGCATGCCGTGCCCACGACGGCAGTTATCGCGCGAACGTGAGTCAAGAATGCGCTACGCGCTAGAGAAAGCCGTAGTCGGCCAAATGTTTGTTCGGCGAGAGCTGCAACTGAACACAGCACCGAGCGTCTATCGACTTTCAGCCTGCCACTCGGAAGAACAGGCTAGTCGGAGGTCGAGGTGTCCACAGTCGTTTGGATGTGGGCCTACCAGTCGTGTGGAAGCTATCCCAGCTCGTTTTCGACGGCTACCATTGCTCCCACCTCACAAAGTCAAACTTGAAGGAGAAGTCGGTGCCTAGGAGTAGGGCGAAATTGTAAGTGGTTATCGTGCTCCACTCGATGCAAGCCAGCAGACTCTGCGAACGCACCGTAGTGGACCGATGTGAAGTGGAGGATGACCGGCAGCCACGCGACCATCTTGCCCTGGATGGGCACGCGATGCCGCTCGAGCACGAACGCCAAGTGGTGCGTGGCAGATAGGCCGTAGCGGTGTTTCATGATGAGGTACATGGCCAAATACGACATCCCCTGCAGCAGCGAGTACAGGATAATGGACGAGATCGCACGTCGCAGCCGCTCCGGGTGGCCGTAAAACTCTTGCAGCTTTGTGTTGAAGAACGCGCTTCGCAGCTGCACCGCGATGACAAGGAACACGCAGTTGATCAGTGGTACGATAACCTCGAAGTACTCGACCAGCAGAAGCGTCTCGGCCACGTGGGTGGCTTGAAGTGCCTGTCGAACGAGTCGCCGGCGTGGTGTGACGTGAGACTCGGAGCGGGCACGGGCCACATCTTTTGGCGTTGGCCCGTGGTCTGGCAAGGCAACCGTCGGAGTTGATAGGGGCACACCCACCGGTGCAACGGACGCAGGACTCGCTGTCGAGATTTTCGCTTTTGTAGCGGAAGAAACAAGCTGCTTCGACCTCAGGATTTTGAGCGCTTCCGACGCGAGTTGTGTTTTGGGCACGTCGCACGGTCGATCAAGAAACAGTCTGATGGACATGAAACCCTGTACAACGTCGAGCGCCATGATAACGATCATCGCGGTTGTGGACGGCGCGCTTTGCATGATCATGGACTGGTACATGGACGAGCAAACCTCCACAGCGGCAACGACTACGACGCCGTGTTGGTCGTGGAGTCCGCGCGTGACGTATTTGAGCGATCTCTTGATCATGATCTTGATGAGGGGGAACAGCAGTGTGATGGTGATTTGGTAGCCGCCGTTGACGTGGTCGAAAAGCACCGAGATTGCCGGGTAAATCGCGACCTGGAGAACCTGGATAAGGAGACCGACGCCGTAGCTACGCACCGCGCGCGCGAGTTCGGGCTTTTCCCAGCACTTGCGGCGCAAGACGACCAGGTGTGCGATCGAAGAGCTGAAAAACCAGAGAAATGTTCCCACGACCCAGAAGAAGGGGATTGGAAACCGCCAGAAAGTCGAAAGCATGTACGTGGGGACGAGGTGGACGGCGCCGCAGCACACAGCAACCATGAAAACTTCACAGGATGAGTAAATTGCCTGAGGCACGCCGGTCACGACGAGTGTCGGCATCACTGCGCCGCCCGTGACGAAGAAGACAATGAAGAAAACGTGTGCGTAAAAGGCGCCGGTGGCTCCATCGTGGAGTGGTCCGACAGGAAGGAAGGCCGGTACCATGGCGGCCACGAGCCCCGGCAATGGCGTGGAGAGGATCACGCACACCACTCGCCAGCGAGTTGCACACTCGATGTACGCGTGGAGGTCGAGGAACTTTTGGATCGAGTAATGACCCGGAGGCGGAATGGCCCGTAACAGCAAGGACTTGCGCCGTGACCGCGTTACCTCATCATGATGGTTTGGCACCATACGTCGAAACTTGGCAAGAATGTCCGGTGTCGGCGGTCAGCTCAGGCCGTTCACGTTATGCTTCGACGATACCCGATCGCAGCACGTACGATGATCGCCAGGGACGCGACCTCGTCCCAAGAATAGTTGATCCGGCAATGGCGATGCCAGGCTGCCTCTCTTCCAGGGTCCATTGGACAAGAATCTAAAAACTGTCGGTCTGAACGGCCCAAGAAAGCACACTCATCAACTTCTCACATGACAACACGACTCCCACAATTGGCGCTCTGAACCTTGTGCCATCAACTAAGCCTTTTGTTCGAGTGCCATGCAAGTCCACGCGATCGTCCCGTCGTCAAAAGGGCCCGAGGTGAAACATACGCACAGACGATGGCGCGCCGATGGCACACGGTTCTCGGCGGAGAAGTTCCTCGCGTACCGTCGCTTCTGCCGCGACACAAGCTACACAAACGTCGCGTGGGCGCTTGTGTCGACTCCGCTCGTCGGCCTCGCCGGAGCCATCCTGCCGTCGTTTGTCCCACTCCAAGACCCAATGCTCGGGCCGACCAAGAATGTCGGCTTCTGGGGGAACCTCTTCGTGACAGTTGTGATCATCACCCTTGGGTTACTCATGCACGTTCAGGCTGGCGCCGAGATTGCACCGGAGCTGTATACTCCTCGCGAGACGATCGTGATCAGCGTCGTCGTTAGCTTCCTCCACACATTGGCTTGCTTTGGCTTGGCGGTCGTATGGACGTTCCCGATCCCCGGCATGTGGGTGTCGACAATCAACGTATGGGTCGTCATGCTTATCGTTGTACACGTGATCGGGTTGTGGCGGAAGCTGCGCACCTCCAACGAGATCCAGACGCGCGTGCTGCGGTACCTCCCCGCGCTCACGATCCAGTGCACACAGGTCGTGGTGTACCCGGCGTTCTCGATCCTGTTTCAGGGCGTTGGCAGCGGATACCAGATTCTGCTCACGCTCGTCTTTCCTATCGTCAAGTACGGCATGAAGATCGTGCTGCGGCGCTTTGCACGCGGGCTCAACGACTTTAGCAGCGAGGTCGCGGTGAGCGGCGTCGAGATCTGCGCGGCGCTGTACCAGTCGATGATCATGCAGTCGGCGCCCTCCAAGCTCGCGATGGGCGTCATCCTCGGGCTGGACGTGGTCCAGGGACTTATTAGTGTCAAGCTCTTCATGGACAAACCCACGCTCATGCCCAAGAAGCACCTTTTTGAATTTGCTAGCAAGACGCTCGAGGCGGAACAGACTGCAGCCGCCACCACCCCAGGAGTGGCAAGTGCTGCGAGTCGCAAGCAGATCACCACAACCGACCTGGCCGCGACAGGGAATGCGTCGAAGCAAGACGAAACCACCACGTGCGTCGCGCAGGCGCTCCACCTCATGCATGTCGCCGAGTCCATCTTGCTCGTCGAGTACCTCGAGGTCGCGATCCCGACCATGAACGCCGTGTTCCTGCTGCTGGCGTCCAACCTGCCGACGGCCGTGTACAACGACCGGCTCTGCCGCTTCTATCATTGGCGTGACGAGCTCTCGCACGCCGTGCAGGCCACGCTGCTCTACTCGCTGCTCCAGGGCGTGACGCTCGTGGCGATGCACTTTGTGCTCACGCTCCGGTACGGTAATTCAGGCGTACGGCTGCTGGCGTTCGTGCTGCAGTGGCACCGCAAGTCCATCTGCGGCAAGCTACTCGCGTGGGTACCGCTCATCCTGCTGTTCACGGTCGTCCACTACGGTGAGGAGCAGCACATTCGTGTTGGCGTGTTGGTATATAGCTGATCGGCGGGCATGTTGACTCTTGTCGCGCGTGTTGGTGGGTGTAGGTACCGACTTTTCGTTCCGATTCGATTTCTCGACGATGGTCCGCGAGCTCAGGACGTGTGGCGACGCATAGAGGGAGAGAGCGACGAAGAACGGGAACCATGGAGTCATCGCTAGTCCAGCGGTCGATGGGAGCGCCAGCACAGTCGAAGATGCAGAAAAGGACGGCGTCACTGGCCTTTTCAGGATCAACTTGACTTAAAGGGGTGGTAGGTTAGCCGACTCTCGAAGAAACCCGGGGCATGCGTATGGAGAAGCCGGTACAAACGTGACTCTGTCGACATCGTACTCGCCTGTCTTGCCTCTCGAAGCGCGGAGATGCACGATCTCATGACAGATAAGTCGAAGTTGGCATGCTAAGCTCAATTTCATGGCCGTAATGAAGTGGTCAAGCTACGCAAAGCTTCCGTCAGCGAGGTGCCCGAACCCTTGTTGTTGATGAGGAGGAGGTATATTGAGTTACGCACCAGAGACCGATCTAGGATGGCCCTAGGCCCGATCCATCCCGCCAACACGCGCGGTCTAGGTCGTATCGCACTTGTCGCGGCGCTCGGCGAGCTCTTCGAGCGACCACGGCGGCATGATTAGCGTTGCCGGCTGGGTTTCTTTGACGAAGTACTTGATCAGCGAAGAGTCGGGAGGCGCGGTGACGATCGTCTTGGCTGAGATACAGCAGCCGACAAGCGGTCTCGCGTCAAACTCGGCGTCGCACAAGTAGAACGTGTCGGGTTTGTGGAGAAACCGGAAAAAGCTGGTCTGGCGCCGTCCGTGGAGAATCGATCCGTTCGCCTGGGCGAGCAAAAAGACACCCTGGCAATCGAACACAACGGCGGTGCCCGCGCGGCGAAGAAGCCAGAAGAGGTACCACAGGAACGTGGTCTTCCCCACGCGGGGGGCCCCAGTGATGACGACCTTTTCCATCTCCGCGTCCAGCACCTTCTCAGCGAGCTGTGTATACGCCTCGCGAACATACATCTTGGACATCTCGCGAGGCTTCGGCGGCGAGGGGAGCATGCTGTTGTCCGGAGTCGCCCGCATGAACGTGTCCAGCTGCTGGGCGGTCCTGGACGCGAAGCGGTGGAACGGTATGCTCTTGCCAAACTGTGGAGCACCGATCTTGGGCATGACCACGAGCGCAATCACGCGGGCCGGAAGCGGTTCAATGGCTGCTTGCCACGGAAACAGCCGCTCCGCCCCCATGAGCGCAGACGCCGCCGCGACGTCGCCCACGGGGTCTGCGCCACCGGGGAACAAGCCGGCCACGAAGACCCGCAGCGCGTGCGCGAACGGGCCGTCGGGACGCCGCGTGAGGCGGCGCTCGATGATCCGCGCGAGCTCGTCGCACGTGGCGCCGCGCGGCACGAACACCGTCTCCTCGAACGGCAGCGTGCGCGGGTCGGTCTCGGTCACGACCGCCACGGAGACCTTGGTGCCTTCAACAAGAGCCGTGGCGTTCTCGATCGGGCGTTGGAAGACGCTGGACGCTGGATTGAAGCGCTGCATGCTGGAAGCCGAAATGATCAAAGCGCGCGCGGCGGCCGGGCCCCGTCCGGCGGCGTGTCGTGGGGACAGGACAGTGAAGTGACGGGTGCTCTCTGGACAGCGCGTGGACGAGAGAGCCGCGCGTCTCCAGAGACCACTGCGGGCCGTCCAGAGACCATCGCATGCCCAGAGACCCGAGGGCGAGAGGCGGCGTCAGCGTCGCCATCGTCGCTCAAGATTGGTGCTTTTCGGGAGGGATCCGCTAGTGGAAGCGACCGGTTTCAGGCGAGAGAGGCATACTATTTACCAAAATAGGCATGATAATAATCCGGCAACACCGGTTACGTTCATGGCTACAGTCCCAGATGCATGCGACGTGTGCTGTCACGCACACGCATCTCCGCTGTGCAATGGGCGGGGAGAATCGGGCAGCGAGACGTGTGAGCGAGGGAAGGGAAGGGCAATCTATTCAAACTATTTGTAGCTGTTGTAGCTGTGTGGGGCCTGTGGTGGCATGGATGGGATTCGGCCATCACGTTCGTGAGGGCGCGTAGGCCCAGCCACTCATTCGGTAGTCTCTGCCGTGGTTGGAAGGTGGAGGGCGTCACATCTGGCCGAGTGGCGTGGTTGAGAGGAATCGTCAGGATGGAATGGCGGCATTCAAAAGGAAGGGAGAAGGAGTGCACAGCGACGTTCGGCTCAGTCCGTTCGCAGTAGGCTTTGACGATCACTATCTAAGTCTCGTCCCAAGAATAGGGCTACCACATCGAGTCCGTGGTGTATAATACCTCGCTTCCGGGGTTCGTCGGTCACGAATCTAAAATCGTCGATGAACGAGCCACGCGCGCGCACTCTTCAACTTTCCAACGACAAAACGGCTCCCCAGCTTGATGCTCAAAACACGGCGGCATCAGCCAGCTCTTACGCTGCACAGCCATGCAAGTCCATGCTGTCGTTCCCTCAGCCAAAGGAACCGATGGAAAGCGAACCTACCGACATTGGCACGCCGATGGCACGCGGTTCTCAGCGGAGAAGTTCCTCGCGTACCGTCGCTTCTGCCGCGACACAAGCTACACAAACGTCGCGTGGGCGCTTGTGTCGACTCCGCTCGTCGGCCTCGCCGGAGCCATCGCACCGTCGTTTGTTCCCTTGCAAGACCCGTTGCTCGGGCCGATCAAGAATGTCGGCTTCTGGGTGAACCTCTTCGTGACAGCCACGATCATCACCACTGGGTTACTCATGCACATAGTGGCCGGCGCCGAGATCCCACCCGAGCTTTACTCTCTCCGCGAGGCGATCGTGATCACAGTTGTAGTCACCCTTCTACACATGTTGGCGTGTCTGGGCTTGGCAGTCGTGTGGAGATTCCCGATCCCGGGCATGTGGGTATCTGCGATTGGCATCTGGGTCGTCATTCTCACCGCCATCCACGTGGCCGCGCTGTGGCGGAAGCTGCGCACCTCCAACGAGATCCAGACGCGCGTGCTGCGGTACCTCCCCGCACTCACGATCCAGTCCATGCAGGTTATCGTCTACCCGGCCTTCTCGATCCTTTTTCCAGGGCGTCGGCAGCGGATACCAAATCCTGCTCACGCTCGTCTTCCCCATCGTCAAGTACGGCATGAAGATCGTGCTGCGGCGCTTTGCGCGCGGGCTCAACGACTTTAGCAGCGAGGTCGCCGTGAGCGGCGTCGAGATCTGCGCGGCGCTGTACCAGTCGATGATCATGCAGTCGGCACCCTCGAAGCTCGCGATGGGTGTCATTCTCGGGCTGGACGTGGTCCAGGGACTCATCAGTGTCAAACTGTTCATGGACAAACCCACACGTATGCCCAAGCGGTATCTCATCGAGTTTGTGGGCAAGACGCTCGACTCGGAACGGCACGAGGCTGCCAACGCCCGAAGAGTGGTGGGCGTAGCGAGTCGGGAGCAGACCGTCGCACCTGACAAAGACACAATGGAAGACGTGAGCCACCAATGTGATTTCACCAAAAGCGTTGCACAGGCGCTCCACCTCATGCATGTCGCCGAGTCCATCTTGCTCGTCGAGTACCTCGAGGTCGCGATCCCGACCATGAACGCCGTGTTCCTGCTGCTGGCGTCCAACCTGCCGACGGCCGTGTACAACGACCGGCTCTGCCGCTTCTATCATTGGCGTGACGAGCTCTCGCACGCCGTGCAGGCCACGCTGCTCTACTCGCTGCTCCAGGGCGTGACGCTCGTGGCGATGCACTTTGTGCTCACGCTCCGGTACGGTAATTCAGGCGTACGGCTGCTGGCGTTCGTGCTGCAGTGGCACCGCAAGTCCATCTGCGGTAAGCTGCTCGGGTGGGTGCCGCTCATCCTCCACTTTACATTGATCCACTACGGCGAGGAATCGCAACGTGCGGTTTTGAGTGCTAGTGGCCTTCGGTCGCTTTTGGTGGTTGACTCGTGATCCGTGTCGTGATGGTTTGTAGGTACCGACTTTTCGTTCCGATTCGATTTCGCGACGATGGTCCGCGAGCTCAGAACGTGTGGCGACGCGTAGGGAGCGAGCGAAAGAAAGAGAGAGAGGCTCGCATGTGTTTGCCGTCTGGCGAAAGTAAGTCGAAGACGAAAATACGGATGTTGCCATAAATAACGTTGGCGTTATTTTAGTTTGTTGAAGTCCAACAGGATGGTATGTACTTGATTAGGATCAGTCCGACCTCAGTCGGATGTTGAAGATTCGCACAGGCTGTGTGACTTGTGGGGAGCCACGACGAGCGCGGGATGATAATGAGGATCGATTGGCCCTGCGTCTATCCGCACGGCGTGCAATGCGCGTGTTTTACGCTGTCGGGAGTCCTGATGGGATTTTCTCTCTATCGCTATCACGTGCAATCTCTCATGGCCACGCTGCGCTCACCAATCTGACCTTCTCAGCGCCTCTGACGTTCGCAAGGCTTCTTCGTAACCGTGCGAGACGTGACAGCGCCCAACGAGCTACACGCTGTCGCCACCATGGTCTCTGAACGCACCATCCGCTTACGCTTGCACGGTATCAGCACCCAACGCCTACGAGCGACCAGAACCCGCGGATCTTGCTGGCACGCGCTTCTCCCCACACGGCATGGAATGCTCCCCGATCCCGAGAACGGCGTCGCTGACCAGGATCCAGAGCCTAGGGGCTAGGAGACGGTCGTGGGCTGTGGAATAAGCGGTTGGTCTCTCTGGAGCTCATCGGTGGATGAGACCTTCGGCCGCCGACCTCAAGCTCCACTAGAACATTCCGCACCGTCAACATGAGAACATTCTGCAAACATCATCTCCAGCCTCCTACCCGGCGTCTGTCCCACCAGAACATTCTATCTGGGAACCGTTCTCGTTTACGCTTGCGGGGGGATACCACAAGATCGCGCGGCTCGCGATCGCGGGTCTCACGGATCCGTTCCTAGGCCAGTGATCGTGCGCGCCGCCGCGGCGTCACCGCCCCATCCGTCATCACTTCTCTTCCTCTGGGTTGGAGTGGCAGAGAGCGCTGGCTCGTTCGCATGAGCACCCGTCAAGCGCTCGCAGCGAGGTCTTCCGCCGTCGTAGCCATTCGCGCTGTGTGGTCAGGTGGGTACTAAGTAGTCGGTGACCTAGAATGTTCCCTCTTGTCCCTCACCGACCCAGACTGGTGGTGGCAGCAGGCGGATCTGTGGCGGCGCAGCCACTTCGACAAGAACGAGCCACGTGGGGGATCTCTCGTCAATCCTTTTTTCTACCAATCAAATCATCTCAAATATCGAAGGTCTTCAAGTCGGCCCGCCTGTTTCCGCCAATCCGACCTCGTTTTCCATATATCTACCAATCATAGTGCGCTTGTCCGGTGATGGCGTCAGCATCGGAGGACCCCCAGTCGCTCCTCCCCACCCCTTTTCCCCCCCATGCCCTGAAAAGACCCGCACAAGCCCGTGCGAAACCCGCGCGACCCAGATCCCATTCACCTCTTTTCTCCAATGAGACTCCTCCAAAGCACTTTTCCTCCAATCCCCACGCGGTTGAACTGGTGGCTCGGAGCGCTTTTCTCCGCCCCCTCTCTTTTCGACCCACCCAAGCTGCAAGGGGAGGGGGGGGGGAGAACCTTGGATCTCCTCCCAATCGGTTCTCCGCCCAACCAAACCATGGACCCGAGTGCCGTAGCCGCTCATTTTCGTTTTTGACGAAGACCCACCCCAAGAACCCCCTACTCAACTCTTCAAGATGGCGGAGAAGCAGCACCTGTCGCTCGTGGTCTGTGGCCACGTCGATGCCGGCAAGTCGACCACGACGGGCCACCTCATCTTCAAGCTCGGCGGCATCGGCGAGCGTGAGATGGCCAAGCTCCAGGCCGAGGCCGACGCCAAGGGCAAGTCGTCGTTCGCGTTCGCCTACTACATGGACACGTGCAAGGAGGAGCGTGAGCGTGGTGTGACCATCCAGTGCAACACCAAGGAGTTCTTCACCCCGAAGTACCACTACACGATCGTGGATGCCCCTGGCCACAAGGACTACATCAAGAACATGATCACGGGCTCGGGCTCGGCGGACGCCGGTCTCATCCTCGTG
>JAMFLL010000354.1:0-22084 GCA_027475725.1 Pythium rhizo-oryzae
GTGTACAGATACGGCACGAACCACTTGCGCACGTCGCCCGGCATCGGCGGCATCATCTCCGCGATTGTCGACGGACAAACGATCTGTCGATTTCTAGATTGTCTGAGTCAACCTGAAAGTTCAGGAAGACCTGCACAGGGTGAACCGCACTTAGTGGGATCGCACTTAACGATCCAACTGGGTGTAGTAGGAAGGTTGCGCGAAGGTACCACGGCGCCAGCCCACTCAACCAACGGCTGTGTGTGGATTTCCGTCCGAGCAGCTCCAACAACCCATCGCGCCGCGCACACGCACCTGACCAACCTCTGGAAGCCCGCCGTCCGCGCCCGCCGTCCGCCGTTCATCATGAAGCCGTTGTTCGGGAAGATCGTGTCCAACAAGATGCAGAAGTCGGTGCTCGTCGAGGTCTCGCGCATCGTGAAGGACCCCAAGTACGGCAAGTACTACAAGAAGACCAAGAAGTTCATGGCCCACGACGAGGAGAACGTGTGCAACATCGGCGACTTCGTGCAGCTCTCGGCCACGCGGCCGCTGAGCAAGCGAAAGCGCTGGAACGTCGACGAGATCACACGAAAGGCCGAGGTGTAAGCGCGCATGCGATGTGGTCCAGAGCGATGCGGCGGCCATCCCTCGTGTCGTCTGGCAGAGACACGGACAGAAAGCGTATTATAGTGCTGCGTGAGGCCAGACCACAGGAAAAAACGAAATAGATCGACAGTCGAACACACACACAACACCCTTCTCAAGTGCGCTTGCTCTATGCTATGTTGCTTAGTGAAATGCAGCTCCCTCGGTAGCCGCTCGTGTCGCGTTATGATACACTCGGTAACTACGTCATGCGTGACTTTTGCGCCGCCTCACAGTTCGTCGTCCGAGTCGTCCGCAAACGGATCGTCCACGGGGAAGTCGCCGACCGTCGCGTTCTGCGGGCGAATGAAGCCGCCATATTTGGGGCCGCACTCGAAGTAGACGTTGCCCTTCACCGTGCCGGTGCCCTTACCCACAGGTTCATCGAAGCGGACACCAACCCAATAACCTGGGCCGATTTCGGGCACTTCGCCGAGATAGGCGACGGCTCCGCGTCGACCGCCAGGCTGAACTTCACACCGATCGCCAATCTTCATGTGTGCAATGGTCTCTGGACCGGGGGCGTTCTCTGGATCCACAGTGGGTCGCGCCACGTTCATCATGGTCTTCGGCTTCCAGTTCGGGTCCTTCTCGAGCTGCTCGCGCTTGTACGCACGCACGGTCTTCTCGCCTGTAAAGCACAAGATTGTTAGCCGACTCTTGCATGCATCATTCACAGTCTCGTGTACGTACGCTTGTTGTAGTCGTCTTCCGAGATCTCGTACTTCTTGATGAGGTTCACGTCCTCGAGCCCACCGCCGCGCGAGAGCGAGAACGGGTCCGTGTCCACGACGTGGATGCGCATGCCGCTCTGCACGCCGTAGAACCCGAGCTTGCGGCGGTCGTCGTCCAGCTTGATACTCAGCGAGTCGTCTGGCCCGGCGATGTACAGGTCCATGGCGTCGGGCTTGGTGCCGCAGTGGCGGTACACTTTGTGGCGCACCTCCTCGATGGTCATGTGTAGATCCAGGCGGATGTCCACCATCTTCATCTTGAGGTTGCTGTGCGTGATGTGGAGCGCGACGATGCCCTCCGGAAGGTTTTCGTACTCGTGGCCGTCCATCGCCGTGATGTAGCTGCGCAGCGCGCGCAAGTCTTCCGCCATCGTGGCCGCTTCTTCCGGATTCTTCTCTTGTTGCCCTTGAGATCGCTGTGTGAGGAAAATGCCGCTTCGCTTCCGCGGTGTTTCAAAAAGTTGTGTACTGTGTGGATCCTGCAAAGTACGATATGGGTCGAAATGTGGGATCTCCCACGCAACAACAGAACCAACGAAGCGTGAAGGGGGGAAACATGACGGAGATTATGCTCGGGCTCGACCGCCTGCGCTGCTACGATGTGCTAGTGATCGCGTTCGTGATGCTCGCGATCGATCTGGCGATGGCGCTCTGGTCGCGCCAGGGCACGCAGCTCTCGCCGCAGGAGGTCGTGCTGCTGAAGCAGTACAACGACCACGTGCGCGTCGTGAACAAGCTCAACTCGGTCGAGACGTTCGTAGAGCAGTCCAAGGCCATCCGCAAGATGAACAGCATCAAGAAGGAGATGCAGGAACTCGCCGGTGCGTTTTTACTTTAGTAGCCGGAGTTCCCTACTCGATGTTGGAGATCTTGCATTAACGGATGCCTGCGTTTGGATCTCTTGACGAGTAGTTGAACGGATGCAAAAGTCGGCGCCGTCGGTCATCCAGAAGCGCATCAACCAGTTCCGCACGGTATGCTTTGCAATCAGGCATCCTGGAGCTTGCTCAAGTGCTAACCAGACACGTGCTTTGTCCACATAGCCGGTCGTGATGGGATTCCTCGCTCTCTACTACTGGAACGAGCCGCTCGCAGTGCTCCCGCAGGGCTACATGCTCCCTATCGAGCGTCTACTCTCGTTCCCTGGCTTCCCCCTCGGCTCGATCTCGGCTGTCGGATGGGCAGCGATCTGCAGACGCGTGGGTACGAAGTTCTTGGGCTGAGGCAGCGCATCTACACCCTGTTGCTGAAGTCACATGGAGGCACAATAGAGCAGAAGATGAAAAAACAAAAAGTTGAGTGTGCTGTGTCAAGACGTCACGAGCGGGACCCATGTTCGATTCCATTCAGTTACAGCGCGGGCGCTGCAGTACTTCCTGGACTTGATCTAGCGTAGCGAAGCGCGGATGTGATCGCTTAGTAGTCGCTGCCACCGCCGAACATGTCCATGCCACCACCGAGGTTGGCCTCCTCTTCCTCCTCGACGACCTCCTCAACGGCGGCAGCGGCGGCGCCACCCGAGGCGGCCGCGGCACCACCCGAGACGGCGGCGCCGACCGAGACGGTCGCGAGCTTGGCCTGGCCGGCGGCGATCACCTCGTCGATGTTCTTGCCCTCGAGCTCCTTCAGGAGAGCCTCGACCTTGGCGCTGTCGACCTCACCGCCGAACGAGGTCACAACGGCCTCGATGTCCGAGGCCTTCGGGGCCTCGTTTCCGCCAAGCACGCAAAGAAGGTAAGCAGCAACGTGACGCATCTACAATCATCCACCACGGCCACTGTCAGTCTCTCCTGTTCTGCTGTCCATTCCGCCGAACGAGCTGCGTTGCCGGCCGGCGCTGGGCGCCGCTCGCATCCTCAGCGCCTTCCTCTGGGAGGAGGTCGTTCCGCTGTTCACACGGCGGTGCACCACGCGCCCATGGCCATGCTCGGCGTCCATATTCAGGCGAGGCGCGTGTCGCGGGACTCACCTTGTTTAAGGTTGATACGAGATTGTTTTACCCGACGCCGTCTCTAACGTTGCAGCAACGATATGAAGCCCGCCCGCCAGTGCCCATGGTCGCGGCCGCCGCCAAAGGCGCAGAGCCAATCACTTCCGTCGCCATACAAACGGCCCCAGCGCGCCATTTTGACCAATCCCAGCAGATCTTTCAAACCTACCCCACAACTGCTGTAGAAGGGAGACCAACCGGATTGTATAGAAATGACAGGGGTATTGATTTATGAAGGCAATTTGCTCACACGTCGCAGAGATCTCAGGCGAATGTCATCAGAGCTCGGTCTGGGCACCGTGGGCGGACGTCCGGTCGGCGCGAGGCGACGGCGGCGCTCGCGTCTGCGAGGTCACAGAACCCGACGGGCGACGGTCGCCTTTGCCGTTCTCCATGTCTTCGATGACGCCTTCGCTTTCGTTGACGCCGGCGCTCATTTCGATCTGCACCTGGTCGTGGGTCTGCTGCGAGACGTCCGGGTCCGTACCTCGCCGTTTCGCCGAGGGCTCGTCCTTGCCTTTCGTCGACGCTGGATTCGTCTTCTCAGAGTCTACCGATTGTTTAGGCTGTTCGGTCGTGGTCGAGCTGCTCTTGTCGTCGTCATCCGACCCGTACTTGCGTATCCACTCGGCCTTCCATTGCTCCATCTCCCGCTGCTTCGCTGCGGACGCTGCGAGATCTTGAGTGGTAGGTCCATCGCCACGAGCGCCCTTTGCAGGAGCAGCAACGACCTTGCTGGATGCCGGAATGGGCGTCGTTTTGGAGTTGCTGCGGCGCTTGTCGCCGCGTGAGCCGCTCTTGCGCTTGCTCTTGGACTTGGTGAAGCACTTGCACTTAAGCATCCGCGCGCAGATGCCGTCATTGCCGTTCTCCAGAATGAAGTCGTAGGTGCCAGACCGAATGGCCACTAGGTATATGTGGAACCCGGCGAGCAGGATGTACGAGTTGGCGAGTGAGAGGATGATCGCATTGTGGACCCATAGCAGAGCAAGCATCGGCGTGTGCCACGACGGGGAGAGCTGGAGCTTGATCTCGTCAAACCAAATCGTCGCCATGAGGATCCCGATGACAGCCTGGAGCACGGTTTGAAGCGTCGCAGCGATGACCAAGTAGAAGAAGGCTTCGTAGTTGTTGTCAGCGATGCACGTGTTGAGCCACGTGCAGTGGTGATCCAGTCCGGGGCTCGTCTTGCAGCAGAGAGTGCAGTATCGCGTCATCTTGGACGGCACTGGCAGCAACGTGCACGCCGACTTGGGCTTCTGCTTGCTCACATATTCCATTAGTACTGTATCTATCGGGAAGTCAATGCACAAAAGATCGCACCTCGACGGACGGGTCACGGCTTTCGCAGATGTACCAGCAGCACAAGATAATCGCGATGAGCACGCCCGTTGGGACGAGGATGCCAATGCACTAGAAATCGCAGAATGAGCATACATGAGCATCCTTGTGTCACATCCCGTGCATCAAACGTGAGTCACCGCGGAATACCTTTTCGCGATCTAAGAGTTTCGCGACGAACGCGATGAACACCTGAGAGGCAATGAAGAGGTTTGAATGTGTCCCATCCAGAATATGAACACAGAGATCACGTACGCTCATCATGAGAGGCTGCAGCACCCAACTCGTGACTTGGTCCTTGGAGAGAGGCGCTTGGAAGCCATTGGATCGGACACCCGCAGGCATGGTTACCGGAGTGTTCCGTCCTCTACTGCACTCGTTGACACAGGTTAGCACCAAGCGCGGCCACTTCAAAGTGGAGCGAGGGTGGTGCCTGGTGCTTTGTACCCCACAAGATCAGACCGCGGAACCCATGTCTCCCACGCAAGAAGGCGCCATCGCTGCTGCTATTCTCGTTCTTATCAGACTTGCTACGTCGGCGGGCAGTCATCTCTAGCTCCCGTTCCGGACCGTACGGAACGCTTTCACTGCCTATGTATAAATACGCCGTCGATGGTAAGTCTGCTTCACAGCGGCTTGCGCAGGATCTCGTTCTGCGCGTCGACGCCGTCACTCTTGTCGGCAGTTGCCGTCGCCTTGGTGATCGCGATGACGCTCGACCAGTTCTCCAGCACGCGCAGCGACACTACACCATAATGCATAAATGCAAAACCGTCATTCACCGAGAGAGGGGGGGGGCTCCGTGTTTTAGCGGAGCGCACGCACGTACATTCGTTCTGCTGGTTCAGCTGCGTGAGCTTCTCGTTCATCGCGTCCAGGTACTTGACGAGCTCGCCGGACGAGTCGCGCAGCGCCTCGAGCGCCGCGACTTCTTCGTTCTTGCTCGCGCTCATCGCTGCTGTCGCTTCTTCTTTCTTGCCTGTGGCGCGCGAATATAAAATGCGGCAGGTCCGTAGCTGCTTGAGTCATCCGGTTTCACAGGTCTATAACGCACTGGCTCACTTGCGTGGGCCCAGACTCAGTTGAGTTGTCGCCCTTTGATTGGCGAGTGAATCATATCTGAGTCTGAGTCGTCGGTTTACTGTCCCTTCAGGCTCGCGTGAGGGGGGAGAGTGCTAGGGGAGCCACTCTCGCGTTGGACAGCTCCGTCCGCGCCGACCGCCGCCCGCACGTGCATGCTGCCGCTGCTCCGCGGGGAGGATCCGAACCAGAAAAGGAAGAAGCGCAAGTCCAGCTCCATCGACTTCTCCATGTGGGCCGACGTCCAGCGGTCCAGCGGGCTCGGCGGCGCGTCCCCCGCAGCGGGCGCGCACGCCGCGACGCTCACGCGGAACCGCGCGTTCGTGCTCATGCTGCTGGTCCTGGGCTTCATGTTCTTCTCCATGTCCAGCTCGTCGCTCATGCGCTCGAGCAGCCAGTTCAACAGCCTGCGCCCGGCCAGCAACGCCGTCATCGTGCGCACGAACGGCGACAACCAGGTCATGAACTTCCACGACGAGACGACGCCGCGTCCGCACGTGCGGCGCGTGGAGCCGGCCGCGTCCACGGCGCCGCCGCGGCCGAGCTCGTTCGCGATTGTCGTGGTCGCCGACCTCGACAAGCAGTCCAAGGACACGAACAGCAAGAAGCCCACGTTCTTCTCGTACCTGCAACACGCCACGCTCAAGATCACGCGTCGCGGCAACAGCGACGCGGAAGACTACGCCGTGGTGTTCGGCGAGAACCAGAAGTTCTCGACCGCGATGAACGAGGCTGGCCGCGGCTTCGAGCTCAGCGAGCTCGCGTGGTTTAACGGCAAGCTGCTCTCGTTCGACGACCGCACGGGCATTGTGTACCACCTCAAGAACTTCGAGATGGGCAGCACGAAGCCGCTCCAGGCGATCCCGCAGCACATTGTCATGGAAGGCGACGGCGTCGCTGGCAAGGGCCAGAAGCACGAGTGGGCCACGGTCAAGGACGGCGAGCTGTACATGGGCAGCGTCGGCAAGGAGTTTACCGACAACGCCGGCACAGTGCTGGGTGACTCGAACCTCTGGGTCGCGGTCATGGACGTGTATGGCAACGTGCGCCACGAGGACTGGGCGTCCAACTTTGCGCACGTGCGCAAGGCGCTCGGGTGCGAGTACCCTGGCTACGTGATCCACGAGGCCATCGAGTGGAGCAGCGTGCACCGCAAGTGGTTCATTCTGCCGCGCCGCGTGAGCCAGGAGGCGTACAACGACGAGCTGGATGAGCGCCGCGGCTCCAACAAGATGGTCATCGCCAGCGAAGACTTTAGCTCGATCGAGGTGCTGAGCGTGGGTAAGATCACTCCGCTCCGCGGCTTCTCGTCCTTCAAGTTTGTGCCGCGCACGGGCGACTCGGTGATCGTCGCGATCAAGAGCGTCGAGGTCGAGGCCGAACAGATGCAGACGTCGTTTATTACCGTGTTTGACATCCAAGGCAACGTGTTGCTGGAGGAGACGGAGCTGCCCGGTGGCCACAAGTACGAAGGCGTGGCGTTTGCCCACGACTGGTCGTGAGGTAGCAAGTACAGCGACCGACATCTATAGAACCAACCGCCTCGGCATGCCAACTCTTGGAGGCCAACCGCTTCCAGAAATCCGTCAAATACAGTACTACGTAGTTCTTGCACAAAACCTGAACTTTATCAGGAGCTGGTTGCTGTGAAACGTCCGCATGTACGAGAAGCGTTGAGATTAGATGGCACGTGCTGAGAGAGATCGGCATGAAGATAACGCGTCACGCGTTCGCGCGCCAGCTCCCATGTGTCTATGGTGTCCACCAGGGCCAAGCCGTTGGCTGGACTCACCGTTGCACCAGGACCAGGAAAAACACTCAGATCGTCTTCTTCATAAAGCCACAGCCCGACTTTATAATCCAAGTCGTACCTGGCATTTCATTTGAGCATGCGACGACTCTACCTGTCTCCAGTCGTTTTTCATCGAGCTGCACGCGCTGTGTGCTGTTATTAAGATTCGTAGCCATGCATGCACTCACTTCAACGACCACGATTTTTACTTTTTGTATCTTAGAAGCGAAGGCGGTTCGTTACTGACTGGAATATGGAGAGATAGAGAAATAGAGATCGAGACTCGCATACGTTCTGGCCGTGGAACACGGAATACATCACCAAAAATGATATGTCTCTGTCTTCGTGTTGACGTGCCGGACATCCTTCGACTGCGTCGGCAGCAACGAGAAAGCGCGCGCAGAATCAAATCCACGACTGCTGCATCTGAAAGATCCCAGGCAACGATTCATTAGACTGTGGGTGCCCACTCGCATCACCAAGAAATTATAAATGGGAACGTACCTACTCCAGTCGATCGACATCAGTCCGGCCACGATCACCCGCCGGAGCAACGCGGTCGTGGTCGATGTCCTCGTCGCTACTCGAGCAGGCATCCTCAGCGCTGTCCACAACCTCCGATCTCTCGAGATAAGGTGCGCGATCGGCAGTAACTGTCGCGTGGTGCGGCAGCACCGAGCTCGATGATCGCTGACGCATTTCGCAAAACGCCGCGAACTGATACTCAGACGTGGCGGCTCGGGTCTGAATGTCTGAGTGCGGCGGCAACGAGCTTGATGACCGCTGAAGCATGTCACAAAATGCCGCGAACTGGTACTCAGACGTGGTGTCTTGGGTCTGAATGTTGGATTCCAGGTCGGCCAGCGCAGGGATGAGTCGATTCTGGGCTTCCATTTGATAGGAGAGCATGCGCGCCCGCAGGCGCTCTTCGTCCTGTTTTAACGCCTGCCTCTGCCGATCAACGCGCGCGCGAGTGCGAAATTCAAGGTCGGCGATCACGATGCGCGCTTGTTCACGGATCGACTTCAAGCGAGCGCGGTTCTTGCGTTTAGCCGCAGCCAGCTCGTGCAGTACCGTCTTCGCCATTTCTGCCTGTGCCTCAGCCGTCGCCTTCTTAGCGGCTTCGTACTCGTTGTCCAGCGGTTCCTTGAGCGCCTGGTACTCCTCACTCATAGCGGGCGCGCGCCGCTGGAGCGCTGAAGCAGCCTTGGCGTCTCGCACACGTATGAGCTCCTGCATCTTCGCCGCGTGCTGCTCCGCCGACGTCTTCTTGGCGTGCTCGAGCTCTCGCAACGTTTGGTTGCGCTTCTCGTGAAGCGCTGCCACGGCGCTCGCGTGTTGAACGTCGAGCTTGGCCTCCGAGTCTTTCAACGCCGCTTTCATAGCCTTCACCATAGCGCAGCGACGCTTAATCATGTTCTCTATCTCACGTTCGCGTTCCAGGTCCTTGGCACGTGCCGCTGCCTCCAGCTCTTTCATGTACATGGCGATGTCAATCGACGTGACCGCGGCGATCATGGCTTCTTCGTTGCTCCGTGCGCCGAGTGCGTCGACGTGTGGGTTCACGGTGTACGACTTGGACGGGCAGGCGCCACGGGGAGGTGCGTTGCTGCTGCGAAGCGGTCGGTGCGAACGCGGCGCTTGGTAATGCAGGCTGCGGGCGATGAGGTTGTGTGATGCTCGAGGAGGAAGTGGATGTGTCCGAGGTTGTGGTGGCAAGACGGAAGCAAGCGAAATGTAGCCATGTGAATCAACCCACGGGTTGCTCTCAAACCCACCCACTTCAAATCTGTCACTGGTTCTTTGGTATATCTAACCCGTATTTCACATGACCCACGAGATGACGCCCGGCGTAAACCCATGACCCACCAAACCCATTCGACGTGAAGAATCCCACCGATGACGCGACCCAACGAATATGAAAACTCCTCGCGCCGGGAGCGCGCTCTGTCCGCTCTTCCCTCCGCTCGCGCCGCGCCCGGGGCCCGATGCGCCCATCTTTGGCGGAGCTCTCGTCTGAACACCAGCGCCGAAGGAGCGACCGCCGTCGTCTGAGATCGTGGAAGCGCCGGCGGCCGGTGGCGCGGACGATCTGCATCGAACTCCAAGTGCTCGAGAGTTGGACAACTCGTGGCGCGGCGGCGCAATGGCGCGTCCGCGATGGAGCGGCTCTCACGGTTGGTGTGCAAGTCGCGCCTCTCTTCTTCGCCTTCGCGAACGTTGGCGAGCCTCGAAGGTGCACCACCGACAACGGATAGCTGTGGGTGACTCTGAGGCTGTCGCGGCGCCCACCGTTGCAATCCGGTCTTTTTTCATCAAGCGCGCGGGGCGTCGTCGCGCTCTTCTTCTTCCTGCTTAGCTTCATCAGGCTTGTGTCATCCACGACGGCGGCTACGGTCCACAAGAAGGAGCGCGAGATGCACGAGACGATACAGATGAAGATCTTGGGCGTCTCCTGCAGCACACTGCGGATCTCGTGAACGTGGTTCGCAACCGACCTGCTCCTCTCACTGCTGATTGTACTCAGATCCGCAGCCACGCTCAAGTTTGTCGACTTGGTCGTGAAGGCCTCCTTTTGTGACTACTGTACTACGGGTGTTCGGTCGGCCTTGACGAGCTCACCGTCCAGGAAAACAGGCAACTGCTGCACGGATTGACCGATACGTTCACGCTGAAGGACGAAGGAGAAGAGAGGAGGACTGAGGAACAGCTTATGCTAACGTTTCAATCGAGCCACGTCAAGTCGCCGCTGCGCCACAGCCCTTCTGATGGGAAAGCCACTCGTCGTACAGAGACGCGATGCACGATCAAGGTTGTAGTGGGTTGTCAAACTTATGTTTCAAGCGCTCGTGTCATACCCATGTTTCAACCGTTCGGCTCCTTCACCCAGTATCCGAGTCTTGAATTGGTGACTTCGCGGTTTCCTTGAGTGTGCAGTTGATCGACCTGATGACAAGCGCGATTTCGGACTCGGTCAAGCAGCGCGAAGTATCGGAGGGCTCAGATACAAGCTAACTCAGCCTCGCACGGACCGACATCGACGTCCAGCGCGCCAAGAGTCTACTCAATACGATCGGAGCCAGCACTTAACCAGCTATTGGTAGCTTCCACAAGAAGAGTTGAATGTGTCTGTACTATTAGGGTACAAACCTCGGAGAGCGATCACACATAGCCAGCCGCATGAAAGCATCTTGTCACAACTCCGTCATATTCTCACATAACCAAGTCAATCCTTCCCGCAGGCCTTCTCCCGTGGTCGCGATTGCGGGCTGCACGGAGAACTTGCGATTGTGCTGCTGGCAAGTCTGCTCAAGATCAAGCTTCGCGACGAGCTCGTCGACACTCATCACGCCGGGCAAGTCGCGCTTGTTCAGAAAAACAAGCAGGCTCGCGTCCTTGAGCTGGCTGTCTAACAGCACGCCGTCTAACTCGGCCTTTGCGAGCTCCAGGCGCTCGGCGTCGGCACTGTCGATGACAAAGATTATGCCCTGCAAAAGGAAAATACAGAGAAGAATTCAGTGCATCGCAAACGCCTCATTCACACTGCATCCACTGCTCCGTTCCCCACCTGCGTGCCTGTGAAATGGTGCCGCCAGTATGGTCGCAAGGAGTCCTGTCCGCCGACATCCTGTGGGGTGGGCAATGCATCAATGAGCGATTCGACTACCGCCGGCAAGGGATCACGCACGAGCATAACGCACCCAAATGTGCAGCTTATACCGGTCGTGCTTGACCGTCTCTACGTTAAAGCCGACCGTGGGGATGCTGGAGATAGCCTTGCCGAGGCGGAGATTGTAGAGAATCGTTGTTTTGCCGGCGGCGTCGAGCCCGACGAGCAGCATGCGCCGGTCGTTGCGGTTCCACAGTCGCGAGAGGTGCCTAGAAATCGTGGTGCCCATGCCATCGACTGTACCCGCTCGCGCTGTGAATTGGTGTTGGGTAGTCCCAGCCAACGGCGGGCTTCGACGTAGCCAGCGACAGACCGGGCCGACGAGCGTACGCGCTGCCGTCACCCCGTGGGTGTCTTCTATCGCTATTTCCTCCCTCTCTTGTTTCATCCCGCGAACGCGCCAGGAAGTGTATTGATAGCGCGCCTCTTACCTGGAATCTCTCCATCCCACAAAGAGCAACAAAAAAAGTGGTTTCGAACGTTCCAAAGTTGAATATGTCTGGTCTTTCTTGCCGATTGAAGATCCTCCGATCAATCCTAACCAAGCGTGTCGCCGCCGTAACCTTCGCTTTTGCCGGCCAAGAAGTCTCGTCGGCCCGCACCAATTTTCCGCGAGTGCGCGTCGAGCTTCGGACAGTCCGTGATGCGATGGCCAAGACCACCACAGAACGCACAGCCCTTAGAGCCCGTCGCGTTCGATAAACCGCCGGCATCCGGGTTGTCCATGTACGGATCTTCGAGCGCGCGCAGCACGGGCGGCACGGTCTGCTTCGCTTCAACCAGCAAGTGCTTGAGATCCAATAGCGCACTCTCGGGCACGCTCTTGTTGATGAACGTGGTCGCAACACCCGTTTTTCCGCTTCGACCCGTACGACCAATGCGATGCACATAGTTCTCAATTTCTGCGGGCATGTCAAAGTTGATCACGTGCTTGATGTCCGGGAAATCGAGACCCTTGGCGGCAACATCCGTCGCGACCAGCACGTCCTTGCGACCACTTCGAAACTGATCAATCGCATCATTTCGCTCCTGCTGATCTTTTCCGCCGTGGATCGCGACGGCACCGACACCCTTCAGAATCAAATACTCGTGGATATCATCCACGTCGCCCTTGCGCTCGCAGAAAATGACAACGGGTGGAGCCGTCTTTTGGAGACACTCGAGAAGATACACGATCTTCGCGTCCTGCTTGACATATTCGACTTCTTGGATAACGTCCAAGTTGGCAGCGCCAGCGCGGCCGACGTTCACGATCACGGGTTTCACCAGCACGTCCTTGGCGAAATCCTGGAACTTCTGGGGCATCGTGGCCGAAAACAAGAGCGTCTGTCGCTGCCCTGAGAAGTGATTGAATGTCGTCGCGACTTCCTCGTCAAAGCCCAGATCGAGCATGCGGTCACCTTCGTCCAGACAAATGTACTTGCACAGACGCAGGTTCATTTCCTTGAGCTTGAGGAAATGGTTCAATCGACCCGGGGTCGCAACCACGATGTGCACACCGCGTCGTGAGATGAGCTCCGACTGCGCGCGCTTGTCTTCACCACCGATACACAGCAGCGCGCGCAGCTCCGGCGACCCACTCTTGAACAAATGGGACGTGAAATGCTCGACCACTTGGAACGTTTGGCGCATGAGCTCGCGAGATGGGCCGATGATCAGCCCAAACGGACCTTCGCCACCGATGATTGGCATCTTGGTCTCCTCTTCTAGCGCGAGCATCACCAGCGGCAGCGTGAACGTCATGGTCTTACCGGACCCCGTGAACGCAATGCCGATAATGTCGCGTCCAGCGAGAATACAGGGCAGCGCCTGGACCTGGATCGGTGTCGGGCGCTGGATGTTCTTGGCCTTGAGCGCTTCCATGATCGCCTTGGGGAACCGCATGTGCTCAAACTGCTTGATCGGCGGCGGGATGTCTTCTCCGTCCACGAGGATGTGCCACTTCTTGCGAATCGCGTCCCGCTCTTCCTCGCTCATATCGCTGATGAACGACGGCGGCGTCCAGGTTGTGACCATGGGCTTGTCGTACCGGATGCCCTCGGCGCGTTCGTGGGCCGACACGAGCGCCACCTTCTGCACATGGCTGGCTTCCTTGAGCATGTTGATTTCCTGCGTCTCCTTCTGGATCTTCTCCTGGTTCACGCCCTCTTCCTCCATCTTCTTGCGCATCAAGTACGCCTGGTCGATCAGACTCACGTTCGACCGCTTCGCGGCCGTCAGCCCGTCGCCGCCCCCGGCGTCGCCATTGCTGTCGTCCGCGTCTTTGTAGTTTGCCCAGGACGTCGCCGCGCCCTCGCCGTCGTCCGGCTTCCCGTCCTCCTCCTGCTCTTCCTCCTCCTCTTCCTCGTCGCTCTGCTCGCGGCGCCGCTTCTCCTGGAGCAGCCGCCGCCGCTTCAGCAGCCGCTCCTCCTGCTGCCGACGTCGCACTTTCAGCGGCACGTACAGCGCCTCCTCTTGCGGCTCCTGCGCCGCCGCCGCGTCCGCCTCGCGCGCCTCCGGAAGCGCCATACTCCTCTTTCCTTTCCCTCTTTGGCACTGGACCAACCCCTTTGTCCTCTTTGTGTTGCATTCCAGGGGGCGACGTTCTTAACCGTTAGGAACTACCTGGAAGTATCCTTGGCACCGCTTCCTTTTGAATTGAGGGAAGAACAGGCCCAAGCTGGAGGAAGATGAACGCGCTCGTCGCGCCCAAGCCGGCGCCGGCGGCGCTCGCGCGCTGGACGCGGCCCGCCGAGTTCCTCGTGTACCTCGTGCCCGTGGGCACCATCTCGGCGGAGCTTTACGCCGGCTACGTGCGGCTGCTGCAGGCCCACAGCGTGCTCGCGATCCGCGCGCTCACGCGGCCGGGCGGCTACGCGGCCGAGCTCTCGCCCTTCCGCTCGTTCGCGTGGGACGGCGCCGGTGAGCTGCGCTTCCGCTTCGTGTCCACGACCGACAAGATCGACGCGTTCGACGGCGAGGACGTCCACGCCAGCGCGCGCGCCGTCGGCGTGCTCGGCATCTGCCACTGCCCGACCACGCCCAGCCTCCCGCTCGCGTACCAGCAGTTCATGGACTCGATCCGCCACTTCCCGGGGCTGCTCATCCAAAAGTGCTTTGCGTTCGAGCACCAGTTCGATCTGCGGACCGTCGAGGAGTGCGCGCCGCTGAGCCACCTCGTGATGTTCCCCGTGTACCACGAGCTGGACGCGAGCGCCCACGACAACAGCGGCGGCGGCGACAGCAACGGCAGCGGCAGCGAGGCCGTGGTCATGTCCACAGTCAGTCTCCACCTGCAAGTGGTGCTCGACACGATCGGCGTCACGATCCTCATGTCGCTCGAGAGCACTGTGCGCGCGGCGGTGCGGCAGCAGCAAACGCAGGCGCCGGCGCCCGCTGCGGCGATCGAGCTGGGCGACGCCGCCGGCTTCCTGCTCGACACGAACGTCGAGCCGTCCACCGCGGCGCAACAGCGCGAGCAGCAGCAGCATCTCCACCACGCGAGCGCGCTGTCGCCGTTCCCGTCGTCCCGCGAGACGCTCCCGTCTGGCGCGTCGTCGCCGTCGGCGAACCGATCGCTGCCCGGCACGCCGACCAACGACCGAGCCTCCTCCGGCGCGGCCGCTGGCGGTGGTGGCGGCGTGTCGTCGCTATTTGTGTCGGCCGAGACGCGCAATAGGAGACGCCACCTTGCGCGCCAGCGGAAGCTCTTTGGGGACTACGCGGTCCTGCTGAGCTGCATAACCGACGCCATCGAGCACTACGTGGCCGCGATCGAGCTGCTCCGCGACGAAGAGCGCAAGAGCAGTGGGGCCCCCGGGGACACGCTGTGGCTTGCGGCAGCGCTGGAAGGATACGTGTTCTGCTTGTACCAGCAATGTCAAGACAAATTTATGATCGAAATTGTCGAGAAGGCGTCCGAGGCCGCGGCGCTGTACGCGAAAGCAGGCGTAGGCGAGCTCGAGATCTCGCTCATCGAACACATCGGGTGGTATTACACTGCCGTCGCTGTCCAGTTATCGAGTGCAAAAGGCGCGGACAAAGTCGAAGAGGCCACGTGGGTCAAGCGTTTACTGTGGGAAGTGATCGAGCGGGGCGTGACGGTGTTTCCGGATGTTTCAGTGCCTAGACAGGTCCAGTTTCTCATCCAAAGTGCGAGGATGGTAGAGGCGGTGGGGCACCATCGGCGCATGGCACTATACCTCCATGAAGCCGTCGCCTTGCTGGCGCAGCGGTGGCGTCCTACGAACGGGCTTTTTGTTACATCTCCGGGAAGCCAGTCCAGCCATCCGCACCAACGAGTTCAAGAGCTACGGGTGGCCCTGCGGCTGGAACTGGTCACAGCTCAGCGTCTCGGCATGGTGGACCGAGCGAAGTATGAAGTGACGAGTCTGCGACGAAGAACGAGGCGATTACGGAGACTGCAGCGGCAACAACAGCAAAAAAAGACTATCAAGGTCACGCTCCCCATGGCCATGCAGGAAGTGGAGCCGTGGCTCGTGCTGCGAGTCCACGTGCTCCGTCAGCTTATCACCATCACAAAAATGCTTGCTGATCCATTTCTCGTCGGACGTCATTGCATCCAGCTACTTCAGGTACTCGCCTGGTGCGATGAGCTCGCCCAGTCGTCAAATTCAGCAGGTGATCTCAGCAGTGCCGCTCATTTTCAACTCGACCAGCCCCAGACTCCATATTCCTTGTTGAGCTCGCAACCGGCACTATCCGGTGGCGGGTTTCGAGGTGGCTTGCATAGCCGTGTGACGAGTGGGGGAAGTAGCGGTGCCCACTTCAGTGGGGTCTACTCGACACCTCCCGCCAGCATCGAGGTCAAGAGCAAGCGATACTTCAACATGACCAACTCGCCATCAGCCACCATGTCATCGGCAGCGGCGACGATCACGTCGACGATCGCCAATACGCCTCGAACCCTGCTCGCAACGCCTCGCCAACAGTTTACAGCAGCAGTGAGCGCCATTTCGACGAAGACCACACCCGCGTTCTCATCCTTCTCCAATAGTCATCACAGTCCTGCATCCCTTGCAGCGCCTGGCTCGACCGCACTGAATACCAGAAGCTCAAGTGCGACCGCTGCCGAACTCATGAATGGTGTCAATGGCGGGACTCCCACGGCGGCGAACGGAGCGCGCAGTAATGCGGCCGATGCTGAGTCTACCAAGATGAATAATGGCTCGGTACAACAACCGGAACTCACTGCCAACTGGGGTGTCAACACAAGTGATGGGGTGCCAATGCCCGTGTGGGACTTGCGTTCGCGAGCAGAGATCCAGCGACTCCAACGGCGCGTGCTGAGTATTCTCGAGGCCGAGTGTGCCGTCATGCGGCCGGCGGAGCAGCTCAAGCTGGAGACTTTCGTTCAAGTGGACGCGATCCGTGTGCTTCATGATATGCACCGAAATCCAGTGATGAAGAAAGAAGCGGCGTTATTTAAGTGCGGGGTATCTACCTCTACAACAAGGGACACATCAGGTACACAAGCACCACCGTTCTTCTACAACCCATTCGACAAGAAGAAAGCATCAGGCTTGAAGACGGAGGCAGCAAAGTCTCCACGCAGTGATAGCGACTCGGAAGAGGACGAGATTGACACCCTCGATGCAACTCCTAGCGAATATGAGCGATGCTTCCCGCTTCACGAGAGAGTGCAGATTGAGGTGACAATGTCAAATCCCTTTGGTGTCGAGCTAGACCTCCAACAGGTCGCTGTGTGGGTCGACTCCATCAGTTCCGCAAAGCCTTCATCCCGCTCTTCATCTTCTGGTGCTGGTGCGAGCGCAGTGGAGGCATATCCAAGTTCTGTTATCTTGAAACCCTATGAACGCAAGAAGAAAATCGTGCTCGGGGTACGCGGACTACGTTCTGGCTCCTTTTACGTGTCTGGTTGCTTTATCAAGGTGTTGAACATCAAGACATCCTTCCGCCTCAAGATTCCTCTTCCACTCGACATCGTGGACTCACTCCCCATGCTGAGTCTATCATTGGTAGAGATCGGAAGCCTCTCAGCTGAAACACGCGAGCGTGGGTCGATCGACGAAGCTCATAATGAACCTGATGCGCCTGTGACGATTGCGATCACTGGCCCCATTTGTATGTTTGCAAATGAGACGAAGCGCTGCGTCCTCCATGTGCGCAACACGGGACAACGTGTAGTCCAGACGCTCCATATTGCCGTCCGAGCTGGCAAGGCGGGAATGTCCCTTGATGCGGCGCAATCAAGAACGCTCCTTACGAGTCTCGGGGACCAGTCCATAGTGCCACCACTAGCTTTTGAGACAGAGGGTGTGCACTTCAAGTGCCTGGTGAGTGCAAGTTCGCTGGTATCGTTGCTACCTTTGGAACGTAGTGACAGCTTGGCCATTCCGTTCGAAGTTTCGATGCGGTCGGTGCCCAAACGAGTGCCGGAGAACCGCCTGGAGCAGCTTCAGTGGACATTTGTCTATGCTGGCGAAGAAGGCACGCGCGTCAGTTCGTCTACTGATTCCTCGTACTTTCGCGAGTCCCAGCAGATTGTGACATTGGTCCCCCTCGGTTCGTTACTCATCCACCGTGTTCAGATCCTGCCCAAGGCATCCGTCGCACTCGCGTCTGCCACGGATATGTACGATCACGACAACTGCATCGTTGTTGTGGAGATCTCGAACCCCACCGAAACCGTGTTTCTGGTCCGCATTCGAAGCCGAGCAGACTGTCCACCAGATGGTGATTGGGATATCGAGATTGGACGTCAAAGCTCACGATCACTCGTGATAGAGATTCCGCGCTTGAGCGCGGAGCAGGTTGTTGAGCGCTCGCTTGTGGACGTGCTCAATGGTTGCCTAGACGTCACGTGGAAGACGTACTTCGGCACGACCGGTTGTCTTCTCTTTCATGAAGGCCTGTGGAGTGAAAGTGAACAAGATGTCGCTGCGCTCCAGTTAACGCGATCAGAGCTGTCGTTCCGCCTTCAAGCTGAAGAGGGTTTGTTGACAAGCGAAGATGGAAAGGAATCAGCTGGATCGTCGAACACGGAGCTGACGGATCGACCTAGATTCCCGTTTCGATTCTTCCAGCCCGCGCTGCACAATGAGACAACTCATGTGACGAAGTTCTTGACTGCGAAGTTGTTTCAGCCGTGCGCCGTGACGATTTACATTCGACAGCCACTCATTACACCTGTGGAGGCAACCGCGCAAAAGAACCCTCCGGTAGCAACGTTCTGCAGCTACGTCGAAGCCGAAATTCGTATCGAGTGGGAGGCGGACACCTCAGCAAACGCTTTGGAGGCAGACGAAGGTGCTGTAATGGTAGCCGGGCAGACCAAGAGGATCCTGTCGACAAGTGACGCCAACAGCACCGACGATGGCTCCATCATGGAGTGGCATTGGCGTATCGTGTGCGTGTTTCTCTCTGAAGGCGTCTTCGAAATCACTGCCGGTGGGCGATATCTAGGTGTGGACGAACATTTCGAAGAGACAGAGCTCAGCCATGTGTGGTGCCATGAGCCACTTCGTATCCGCTGCATCGAGTGATTCAAGTTGAACAGAGAGATAATCGTCTATTTATAATGAACGCAACTCGACTCGCCGACCCTCCCAATGTGATACGACGGATGGGGGCGTCTCCTGCTCTGCTCTCAAGCATCAAGACTGAGGGAACGCTGAAGCTACTGCTGCAGACGCCATGTTCAGCGAATACTTTCAACTCCGGCGCCTCATATGGGACGATATATGCCCACACGTGCGTCCATCCGAGGCGGATGAGCTGCGTCGTGCCATTGGCAATCAACTGATTGATGAAAACGCCGAGCTCAAGGAAGAGCTGCGGCTCCTCGTGGAGATTTTGTCGGAATACCAACAGCAGAGCGACTGTATTCGGGTGCGTTACCATGACCTCGGCGAACATTCGTCTAGATATGTATGCTGACATCGGTGTAATTTGGATGACAGGAAGCGCTCGTCCAGCGTCGTCATCAACGAGTGCCTGAGCCGCCAGGTCGGGCCCTGCTTGTCGAAAAATTGAAACTGCTCGCTTCAGATCTCAGTGCGAAGAATGCCGACCATCGTGTCCTTCGGTCACCGAAGGACCAAGAGCTCATGAAATACGTGTTGTCGGTTGGCGAGGCCAGCCACCGTGGTGACGAGTGGATGGCGCCACCCACAACTCCACGAATGTCCCAACTGAGTGGTGGGAGCTCTCCAGGGTCAGCACGCGATGTCGTGCTTTTGAGGCCGGGCACGAGTGCAGGGACACGACCAACGACGAGCAGTTCGCAGGAGAGACCAGTATCCCGTGGGTCAACGCTCTCAACCTCCACAACGGCTTCGTCGATTGTGGAATCACCCGAGGTATGTACGAAAGGATGAGCCGCAATCGGTTCTGTTTAGCGTCACTCACACAGCGTGTGTTGTATCAGCTTCGGAAGCGTCTGAACGTTGACGAGATCGACTCCATAAAGGAAGACGTACAAGAGGCGCTACAGGAGGAGAAGCAGCAGCTCCTCGAAGACATCGAGTTCATCCAGGTGCGCCTCTGGTTCAAGCCGTGCCGGAAGATGGATGAGAGATATATACTGACTGGTGTTTTCATTCCATTGATGGCAGGGTTGCATTGATATGGAACAGGAGCTTCTGGATGAAGACCGACGGCGCATCGCGAACACACGGCCACCGCCTTCACTGCAAGAGCTGCAAGATCTTCGCCGCGTGTTGGAGAAGTCGTTGGAGGACCAGGACGACGCCGACCGCCTCCACACCATTCTGAGCAAGACAGAGGCAACGTCAGGCTCCGTGGCACCACGTCGATCAAGCCACACGCTTCATCCCGTGTCTGCACCGACTGCGACGCTTCCGCGCCCTCCTCCCCGTGAGCGCGAGCACCACCACAACTACTTCAGCCTCGAGCACGACGAGCCCCATGAGGTGGACGTTGTGAAACCAAGCCAGCCTCGCCGGGCCAGTCTCAATAGCATTACCGGTGGTAGCGGAGCCACCAAAGTACTCAAGATGCGCTCGGCCATCCAAGAAGCGCGGGACGAATCGTTCCTAACGTAATACCAATTACGAGTGTTCTGGGGTGTAGTGGGTGGTGTCCTAGGGCTACCAACTATGCATCGTCGCCGACAGAGTGCAGACCAATTTCTGTGAAGTCGGCGGCCGCGTGCGAAGACGACGCGCGACCGGCTGTGGCGCTCGGCTTCCGTGTCGATGGAGCCTGCTGCTTCCCAGCGCCACCCGCGGCAGCCGACGCCATGGCGTGGGCTTCAATCGCTCGGTCCGGGTGCAGCCGCCCGCTGTCAAGCACACGCTTCATCACCAACGGGATCTCGTCGCCGCTGCTCTGGATCTCCTTCATGAGCTGCGTCGCAATCGCGACGTGGAGCTGCAAGGGCACAAAACAAACCATCCACCCGTCAGTTGCATCCACCACAAAGATATCCTCCGCCGCTGTGGCAAACACAAACGCACCACGTTGACCGCCTCGAACACGCTGCTGCGTTTGTTGCATTCCTTGTAGAGCGCGCCGCTGCGCAGTGCCATGAGACACTGCAGCGTGATGTTGATCATCGCGCACGCAAGCGGAAAGTGGCGCACGGGGTGCTGCGAGACCGTGTGGAAGCGCCGCGCGAACTCGGCGTGGGACTCGACGACGTGCAGCATCAGCAGCAGCGAGAGCACGCCGCAGCCGCGCAGGTCCGTGGACGGGTCCGTGCCCTGGAATCCGATGGTCTCCCAGTGCGAGCCCATGAGCGGCACGTCACGGTTGCCGCTGCTGTTGACGAGCCGGCGGTAGATCGTCTGCAGCATGCGCACGTGGATGGCATTGCGCGCGTCAAAGCTGGTCGCCGCCACGCAAAATAGTCTGTCGCGCTGCTCGATCGCCCCGCTGAACGCCAAGCGCGGTCGCGCGAAGCAACTAAAGCACGACGCCGACGCCGGCTTCTCCTCGGCGACGATGCGGTCGCGGTGCGCGAGCACGTCCTCGCTCTCGAGAAAGTACTGCAGCGCCTCGGCGTACGAGATCTTGCTGCACGCGTTAGCGTCCGTCGTGGGCTTGTGCGTCGAGGACGCTCCGCTGGTTGCCGCTGCCGGTGCCAACTGGATCTCCTTCCAGTCGCCCTCTTCCCGCGGCGGTGCGTTCACGCGGTCATCGCCGAATGTCAAGCGCTCACTGTGCATCGACACAGCGTCGGCGTCTTCCTCGTTCAGCGTGTCGTCCCCATGACGCCCTCGCTCGTGATCGCGGCTGCCGTCTTCGTCTTCTTCGCCTTCTTCCTCGGCAATCGCGTGCGCCGTGAGCGCGGGTTTACTGAGCATGCCGCCCATAGCCACGGGCGTGTCAGTCGACGACGACTCTTTCCCACCGGCCGCGTCGTAGGCACTGCTTCGTGTCGTCGCGTCATCGTCATCCTCGAGCATGCGCACTTCCTGGTCACCGAGCCCGCGTTTGTAGATGCTGTGCAACTCTTTGAGCGTTAGCGCGTTGTCGCCCTCGGGCTTCGAGTTCGTGCTTCGCGCGCTGGCGTCATCGGAATCGTGGAGATGTTGCTTCTCGTGGACCGTAGCTTTCTTGAGCTCCGCGACCAGCGCCGCCTCCTGCTCCTCCACGCTTTGTGCTGCAAACGTCGTGCGTGCTTTCTGGAGAATGGCATCCACGCGCGTCGGCGACGCCGCGGAACCTTCGTCCGGAATGCTACCGAACTCGTCGTCTTCAGTGTTGGCAGCCGCGTCGGCATTTTGCTGCTGGGAGGACAGCGACACGTCGCTGACGAGCGTCAACTCGCGCTCGAGCTCCTGGAATGTTGGTCCCGTGGCGATGTGATAGGTGTCGTCGCCAGCAGAAGACGTGGTGGTGTCGGGTCGCTTCCGCAGGCTCTG
>JAMFLL010000354.1:23887-42133 GCA_027475725.1 Pythium rhizo-oryzae
TCAAGCTCACTTGCGCGGACGCGGCGCTGGACGAGAAGCAGAAACAAGAACGCGAACGCGAGAGATCCGCAGTCGCCCGACATGGCCGCGCGCGCCAAAGAAGTGGCGCTCGTGGCGTCCTACTTCGCGCGCTTCGCCGGCACGGCGTTCTGCATGCTGCAGGTCGTGGACACGATCAAGTGCGTGGGCCCGTCCATGCTGCCGACGCTCAACCGCGACGGCGACATCGTGCTCGTGGACAAGCTCACGCCGCGCTTCCGCGACTTTGAGCGCGGCGAAGTGGTCATCGCCAAATCCGTCTCGAACCCGCGCCACACGGTGTGCAAGCGCATCATCGCCAAGGTACGACGTCGTGCGCGCGAGTGATATGTATGATACAGCGAGGAGACTCACGTCGTGTTATGAACCCAGGAGGGCGACACAGTCTGCGTGCGGCCGCGCTACTCGTCGTCCGAGGTCGAGTTCCACAAGGTGCGAGTCCGTCGCTTGTTGCTACTACCCTCTCTGTTGCAGCGGTGTATTTATTCGAGAGTTCGTTCATCTGTAGATCCCGAAGGGCCACGTGTGGCTCGAGGGCGACAACAAGCACGACTCGCACGACTCGCGCTACTACGGCCCCGTGCCGTACGCACTGCTGCAGGGCCGCGTGGTCATGCGGGTGCGTACACGCTCATGAGAAAAGGCTCAGCAGGTTCCACGGGCGTCAAGGTCTCACTTGTTGTGGTTTATTGCACGTAGATATGGCCGCTCAACAAGCTCACGTTCGTGGAGAAGCAGTTTGCGACCAAGGCCTTTCGAGAGCGTTCGACCTCGTGACACACTTCACCTCTGTGTAGAAGAGCAAGAGATCCCATAATAGTTCATTTGCACACCATAGAGTCTTCGCTACCTCCCGCCGTGTATCATCCACGCTACTGCTTCATGGCCGCACATACCAGACAGATACAAGCCACTGATTGGGTGATAATCATCGTGTAGTCGTTTTGATTGGACAAAATAAAGAACACCTCCTCATTTGGTGGTGAAACCGTGACTCGAAGTTCCCCATCATGGCGCCGTCGCACGAGCTGGCGCGCAACGCGGCGCTCGTGCTGGGCTGGGCGTGCACCATCAAGCTCACGACCTTCGACGCCATCTACGGCGTCGGCCCCTCCATGGAGCCGACCGTGCCCAATGGCTCTGTCGCGCTCATCGACCGGCTCTCAGCGCGTTGGCGCCGCTACCAGCGCGGCGACGTCGTGCTGCTGCGCTCGCCCACGCGCAGCGACGGCTCCTTCGTCATCAAGCGCATCCTCGCACTGGTAAGTAGCCAACGTTTTGGTGAATTAGAGATGATCATGTGGGTTCATTCTAATGCGGTACACGTGTGTGGTACTTTCAATACAGGAAGGCGACACAGTTGAGCTGCAGCCGCGCTTCGACGAGGCGCGCGCCGGCCGCGTCGTTGTGCCCAAGGGTCACGTATGGGTCGAGGGCGACAACGCGACCATGTCAGTTGACTCGCGCCACATCGGCGCCGTGCCCGCCGCGCTCATCGATGGCCGCGTGCGCGCAGTGGTGCGTTCCGCCAGTGGCTGCCAGTTCCGTGCGGGCAAAGAATCCTGTCTAACCAAAGTGTTTATGGACATACGTGCTCACTCATAGGCGTGGCCACCTCGCGCCATTTCGTTTGTGCAATAGAATAGACGTTTTCTCAGGCATCCAAGCTCTGACCTCTTGTCGTGTCAGTGTCGCGGACGCCTCCTTCGTCTTATGTCTCCCGATGCAGAACCCAATCTGCCAAGATCTCCCACTTTGGGAAACACCTCCTCCATCCGACAATATTCAGTGCGCTTTATTCTTGGATATTAGCTCCTTCTGCTATGCGCGCTTCCTGCCGCAAGACGAACAGAACTTGGCTTCGGCGGGCACGTACACGCTCCCGCATCCTGGACAACTGACATCCGTGAACGCGCTCGACGCCGCGGTGGATGCGCTGGTCGATGAGGACGACACAGTGCCCATTGCTTCGGCGCGCTGGCGCTGCTTCTCTTCGTACACCGAGTGGTAGTACTCCATCTGCTCGAGCTCCTCGCACGCATCGGCCAGCAGCCGCTGGATCCGCGTCGTGTCCTGCGTGCGCATCTCGTCGCGGAACTTCATACGCACGTACGTCTTCATCATCTCGCGCTTCTCCCACTCGGGGCACCGGCGCGCCGAGCGCATGCACGCACGGTACAGGCCCAGCACCTGCTTCCGCAGCGCCGTGGTCGTCGTCGCCGTCGCCATGCCTGTCAAAGAAGAGTTGATGTTTGGCGCCTTCTCATTCCCAGTGGAATATCTGCGTCGCTAGCGGTTATGAACCTCACACTCATACCGGTATTTCGTACCAAAACCGGTATATCCACCAAACCGGTATTACCGGTAGAAGCGGTCGGTGTCTGGCGAGCGTCGCACCGACGGAACCGCAGACTGACCAAGCGGGGGGAGCCAACGCGAAGGAACCTGGAAGCATGAGCTCGCGCAGCATCTCGCATGCGCTCCGCGGAGGCGCGAGCCTCACGACGCGCCGCTCGGCGCAGATGGTGCGCGGCGGCGCCCACCGCCCGCCGCCGCCGCCGTTCGCGCGTCTGCCGGCCGCCACGCAGCCGCTCCACGAACACTCGGAGCTCGTCTGGAACGACGGCGTCGCGCCCGAGACGCTGATCGACTTTGACGCCCCGCACATCCCCAAGTACACCGCGCTCAAGCACCTGGGCCTCGCGCTCGGCGGCTTCGCGACGCTCATGGCCGTCGTGACGCTGTACAAGCCGGACTCGCTCCGACAAGCCGTGCGTTTCCTTGACGTCTATCAACAACCGACTTGAACAGGAGGAACGAGGGAACTAACTCTACGCGTGTTATTATGATGCTCGTTTATAGGCGAAGCGTGGCGACAACCTGCCTGACCTCAAGTGGGAGCTTGGCTACGCCGATGAGCCGGAGGGAGAGATGGACGAGTAAAGTCCCACGTGTCGCGACAAGGTCAAAAGCTGCAGCTCGTCGAAGATCTGGACAACGGCTGCACACACCATGTTCTCCTTTTCTCAGATGAAGTTTGTAGACGGCCAAGAGAAGTTCCAAAGGCGTTATCAATATCACCATACGTTGAATGAGAAGACAAGCTCTTTCTTCATTTATCTGGTGTTTCGTGAGGATAGCTTCTAGGAATGTGCCACAGCACGGTTTCCCTGCCTTCCCATGTCCAGACCTTGACTGGCGGTCTTACGGGTTCGATCCGAGGTTTCGCTTCGTCATGATCGAGTCAATGAGCCCAAACTCCATAGCCTGCTGGGGGTCCATGAACAAATCTCTGTCCATAGCCTTCTCAATGGTTTGAAGCGGTTTCCCCGTGTGAGAAGCGTAAAGCCCATTCAACCTGCAACACGCACAGCACCCAGTTAATACCGACGAGTCCAACAGCCTCACAGTAGCATGAAGTCACAATCGTACCGCGCGCGCAGCTTGATGATTTCTTCGGCCTGGATGGCAATGTCGCTCGCCATCCCCTGCGCGCCGCCTGAAGGCTGGTGGATCATTATCTACGACGAAGAAGAGATCAAGAACCGCCTCCGACCATCAGTGACCACATTGAACAAGAAGCAACTGATTGATCACAACGCACCCTCGAGTTGGGCAATGAGAAGCGGTGTCCGGGGGCGCCGCCGGCGAGAAGCAACGCGCCCATCGAGGCCGCCTGCCCGATGCACAGTGTGTTCACGCGCGGGTGGATGTACTGCATGGTGTCGTAAATCGCCAGACCCGACGTCACGACGCCACCAGGGCTGTTGATGTACATGAACACGTCCTTCTCCGGGTGCTCCGCCTCGAGGAAGAGCAGTTGCGCCGTCACGAGCGAGGCCATGTTGTCGTTCACGGGGCCATGGACGAACACGATGCGCTCCTTGAGCAGGCGCGAGTAGATGTCGAACACGCGCTCGCCGCGCGGCGACTGCTCGAGCACCATGGGTACAACGGAGTTCATGAACGAGTGGAAGCCGCGGCGCGCCATGGTCGCTTGGGAGACGCTGCTGGTGGAAGTTATCAGAGCTCTTGACCAAGGCAGCTTTTCAATGGGGAAAAGATCCGTGCGGAAGGGGAATGGTCAAAACCTTTCAAAATTGATTGTCGAAATTGAGAGTGTAGTATTGCAGGGTCGGTGGAATGGATCGCGCGCGGGCTTCATGCGTTGCTTTCGATCTGTATGAGCATGGCAGCGGAGGTACAAACGAACAATCAGTCAGTGCTCCGAGCGGAGTTCGGCTTTATAGGCACCATAGGCGCTGTACGCACCTCATCCAGAGCACCAAACATGAAGGTGGAGAAGACGGGGTCGAGCAGCGCCTTCTCGAGCGCCTTCATGCGGTTGGCGGACGAGTCAATCTGCCATCACGTGGGAGCGTAGCAAGCGCAAATTAGTCTATGTTATGTTGCGGGTCGTTGGGATATACGCCCAAGTGCTTCAGCGTACCTGTGTGAGCAGTTCGCGGATGTGCGGGTTGGCGAGCTGCTGCTTGGCGGTCGTGGACTGGCGCAGGCGCGCGAGCTGCTCGGCGGTCAGCAGCTTGGTCGGGTCGATATCGTCGTCCCCATCTTCTTTCACGAGCGGCTTGGCGCCATTCCGAGATGCGGCTGGCTCACTCACCGGATGTGCGCCGGCAGTGCCACTGGTTCCGTTGGTTCCATTGGTCGTCGCCGCGGGCGCCTCGCAAGGCGTCTCTTTGTGGGTCTTGTAGCACGCCGCGCTGCAGTACGGCGCGCGGCAGGACGGGCACTTGTACTTGGACTCGAGCTGCTCGCAGATCTGGCAGAGCCGCGCCATGGTCGTGGTGTCGCTTGTAGCTCTTCGAGGTTGAATGGGTTGCACGTGGTTCGACAGCAACCTTGCTTGTGTCGCTTGATGTCCTCGTGCCACAAAGACCGGTCCGGTTCCGGTCCCGAGTTCAAAAGTAGCGTTAGTGAACCGTCCACTGGTGCTTGGGTTTTTGCCACTTAAGCCTACCCCTTCTGTCCAGGCTCTGGCACTGATGCGAGGGAATCACGGACACGGGAAATCCTTCGTGCCGTTGTGTGAGGCACATCTTCCTCTTCTTTGGGTGCGACCGTGGCCGACTGCGCGGCGGGCACATAACCCGATCGCGCGTGCGTGTCGGACTCCTCGCGCCTTCCTTCCTTCCTTCCGTCCCTCCGCCGTCCCTCCTCCTCGATATGGAGCAGCTGCAGTGCGTCGCGCAGACCTACGCGTGGGGCAAGCACGGCCGCGAGAGCCGCGTCGCGCAGCTCATGGTACGTCACAAGATACGATCTCACCTGCGGCTCCAAGATGATCTCGACTCACATCTGTATTGGGAATAGGAAGGGAGCGATCCCGCGTTCCAGGTCGCGGAGGATGGCACGTACGCCGAGCTGTGGTGAGGACGGTGCACGGAAATGGGAAATGGATACGTGTGCGCGGGGCTGATATGGGCATTGCCGTCGTTTGCCGTTGTTAGGATGGGCACGCACCCCAGTGGGCCGGCCAAGGTCATTCGCGAGGGCGAAACTTCCGAGTTGCTGCTGAGCGACTGGCTCAAGGTATGTGCAAAGTGGCGGCGGTCGCACGATGAAGCCGTCGTGCTGATGGCGATGCGCGTTCTTTGCGATGGTAGGCCCACCCGAGTGCCGCTGGCGCCGCGGCCTCCAACGGCGAGCTTCCGTTCCTGTTCAAGGTGCTCTCCGTTCAGAAGGCTCTCTCGATTCAAGTGCGTGTTTGGTTAATGTGGTGCATCAGCGCTGTGCATGTCGGCTCATGGATTGTGAGTGTATGATCGTAGGCGCATCCCGACCTCGCTCTTGCGCGATCGCTTCATGCCAAGTTCCCCACAGTTTACAAAGATCCGAACCATAAGCCGGAGATGGCGATTGCGCTGACGCGCTTTGAAGCTTTGTACGTGCGATTCGATCCAGCGTTGGGTTCCATGGGTTGTCGGTGAGCTCACTTGGTGTGTGGATTCATCTGCTAGGTGCCAGTTTCGTCCGATTGATGAGATCGTCACCCACATCGACACCGTGCCAGAGCTCCGAGCGATTGCAAGCGAAGAAGGTGCGTGTGGCTATGTTTCACTCTCCTGTTGGGCTCGAGAGCTCCTTTGACATGGACTATCTCTACCAGTCGCACGTGCTCTCACCAGCCGCCGGGACCAAAGTGCTCTTCGAGAGTACTTCCGAGTGTTTATCCACGCTAGCAATGAGGCGATTGCAGCGCAAATCGCGAGTATTCGCACTCGTCTGAAGGCCAAGACGCAGACGGATTTGTCAGATGTGGAAGCGCTCGTGCTGCGTCTGATTGGCGAGTACGGGGACGATATCGGTTGCTTCTGCCCGTATCTCCTCAACTACATCACGCTGCAACCCGGTGAAGCCGTCTTTCTGGGCGCAAACGAACCGCACGCATACCTGTCTGGCGACTGTATCGAGTGCATGGCGTGTTCCGACAACGTGGTGCGCGCTGGTTTAACGCCCAAGTTCATTGACAAGGAGACACTGTACGAGATGCTCACCTACCGCACTAGTCGGCCAACGATTCTTTCGGGTGACCGCGTTACGGATTCTGTTCGGGTTTACACCCCGCCAGTTCCCGAATTTGAGGTGGAGGTCGTGACCGTCCATCAATCGCAAGAGAAGACTACCCTCCACGCCCGACAGGGTGCCTCAGTATTGCTCGTTGTCGGCGGTGCTGGTACCGCGCGTCTCAAATCCCAGGACAAGGCATTCCGTATCCGCTCCGGTCAAGTGTATCTGATCGGTGCAGGCGAGGTGATCGAGATGGAGGTTGCAGGCGAGAGCAGTAGTCCTCTTGTCGCCTATCGCGCGTTCCCCAACGAGAGCATCAAGCACGAAGCTCAGAAGTAGCCGATCGGGAACGTTCCCTCCCTCATGTCCGATTTGAGTATATTGTTCACACTATTGTACGCGGTGTTTTTCGTTGTTTTTGCGACGATCTCTCACGCGACGCTAAGATTTTCCACGCTTTCCATGAGGCTCTGTGCGACGTTGCGCATCACCCACTGCACCTCACGAGGTGGTCGATGAGAAGACGGCGAGCTCGCAAGTTTTGGAGTGCGAGTATCAGTGGACGGCAGTGGTAGCGAGCCGGAGAGACCTGAAGTACTTGTGGTCACCGTCGAAACGGTCGTGTCCACAGATGATGTTGGATCGTCTTCAGCAGCAAACTCTTCATTCGCGTACTCGATGACCTCTCCATCGATGTCCTCAAAGTCGTCACTGTACTCGGCCTCATTCTCCTCTCCGGCAAAATCCGAGTCGTCACTGTAGGCCGAGTGCTCGCTGTAGAAATTCTCCTCACCTTCGTATCCGTCACTATTCGAAGAGTAGCCGTCTTCGTTCTCGTCACTGGAGCTCGCCTCTTCCATCTCCAGCTGTCTTAGCATGCCGCTGTCGCTGAGGTTAGAAACTTCGTTGCTGCCTTCAAGCTGTTCACTGTCGTACATCGTCGACTCATCCAGTGAGAGCGTCAACGTGAGAGGGATTGAATCCGATCCGCTTGATCGCCTGGAGGTGACTCCGCGATCTTGCGCCGAAGAGTATCGGCTTCGGGGAGTTACGGCTTGAGATCCTCCGTTGCGGTGGCTGCTGTCCTTTGACGGCCCAGTGGCTACATTGAACGCGCGTCGGCGAGTGTCATTCACGGACATGACCGGCTTCGGCGGTTTACCGCCAGTAGCTCCCCGTTGCTGTTGCTGCTGGCGCGTCCGACTTCTGGAGTGAGGAGCGTACTTGACCGTTAGGCTGTCATCGCACTCTTCGGCATAGACCCGCTGGAAATTCGGGTTCATGAGCGCTTCGGCGGCTTCGACTTGAAACCGAGAATCTAGCTCCTCCTCAACCTCTTCAGCACTTGGGCGTCGCGCATTCGATGGTCCCGCAGTAGCAGCGCGCCGTTGTTCTGACCACGCGCCACCAATATCATGCCCATTCGGTGCTATCTTTTTTCCACTGGGCGATGGACGGACGGCTGAGGTGGGTTTTTGAGGCTGGAAGCTACCACGTGGCGTGAAGTCGTTGGAATCACTCACAACGAGCGGCTCCGGCGTCTTACTGCGCTCTGGCAGTCGAACGTCGACATTCGACTCTTCGAGGATCCCCGACGCATCCAACAGCTCGAGATCGCTCCCATCCCCTATGAACACATCCTCCCGATCATTCGGTGCGACGGACGCCCAACGATTCTGTGCGGGCGGTCCGCTTCGGCGCGGCTTCGCGCTCGCTTCGGTTGAGGATCTGCGTCCAGTCTTCGTGTGGGCTCTCCTCTTTGGTGTGCCATGTGGGCGTCTAGCGACGGCTGTCATCTTTAATGATCCACCCGACTCCACGAGGGCTGCACAACGACGTGAAGAAGAAATAAGTGCCACTTCCTACGACCGCCATGAACGCTCACTTCCAACCCTACCTTGCATGTGGTTGCGAATGTAGGGCATGGCGAAGATCTGGTCCATCGTCGGCCGGTTCTCTGGTCGTTTATCCAGCAAGCGCCGCAGTATGTCCGAGATCTCCGGGTCGTAGTGAGCAGGCACTGACGCGAACTGTTGACAGAGGCAATGCACCAAGTCGTTAGCATGTCATATATCACAGAACTGGAGCCCATCATCGTTTGTCGACGTACGTCATTTTGCACGATCTTCAGGATGAGTGTGAGGATGTTTGGCGCGTCGAACGCATGCCGGAGCGCCACAATCTCATAGAAAACACACCCCAACGACCACACGTCGCTCGCGTACGAGTATGGCTTGCTCTCGCAGACCTCCGGGCTCATGTAGTAGGGTGTCCCCACGACTGTCTTCGCCTGATCGAGCGTCGAGTCGAGCGTTTTGGCGATGCCAAAATCCCCTAACTTGATCACGTTCTGGGTCGTGAGGAAGATGTTGCTGGTCTTGAGGTCGCGATGCAAGATGCGCTGCTCGTGGAGGTACTTGATGGCCATGGCCATTTGCACAAACCAGTCGAGGACCTGGCGCGTATCAAAATACCCGTGGCCGCCGTTCGCGACGATCGTGGCGCGCTCTTTGATCTTGCCGGCGAGATCCCCACCGTCGCAGTAGGCCATGACGATGTGGATCACGTTGTTCTCGACAAAGTTCTCCTTGTACTCCACGACGTTCGGGTGCTTGAGCTTGGCGAGCAGCTCAACCTCGCGGAACGACTGCTGCTTCTCCGTGTCGCTGAGCAGCTCCATGGGGATCTTCTTGATCACGAAGCGCTGGTTTGTCGCGCGCTCCGTGACCAGATGCGCTGAGCCATAGCTACCGCGGCCGATACAGCGGCCCTCCTCGTACTTGTGCATGGACCTTCAGGAGCGCGCGGTGGGCGTGTGCACGTGTGGTCGCGGATCGCTCACTGCCGTTGGGAGGTCACCCCGACTTTTTCTGATCCTGCGGCGTCAGTCCCACGGACGCCCGGTTCGCGTTTGCGGCCAGGGTCGTGATGCGAGAGGAATGCGAGAGCCGAGTGGGTTTCACGCGTCGCGGCCGCCGCGAGTGGGCGCGCGTCGGGCGGGGCGTGGCCGAATGGCCGATCTCGGCGCGCCGTTTCTTCCTTTTTTCCTAATTCAACATCTGGCCACTTGCGACGGCGTTCGACGGAACCCACAACGGCCAGAAGCAGGTGCAGGTTGCACGAAGGTGACCGCGAAACGGCGCGATCTTGCGAAGAGATCATCGAGTGACGCATGCGCTGCACTTCCGATGCGCGCACGCCACGATTGGCTCTCATGGGGGCGCTCCCACAGCGAGGCAGCGTGTGAGAGCTGTCGTGGACGGGAAGAAAGGACTCACGGGTCGGCGAGAAAGAAAGCGCGGAGGGGGCAGCGCCGCGCCGCCGCTGCAGATGAACAGGCGGAGGGACGGACGCGCAGGCAGACGGCGCGACCACGCAAGGGGGCATGTGAGGTCCAGAGCGGTGCACTCGTTGGTCGGACGCCGTGCGTGCGCGTGATCGACCTCCGAGGGCGATGGAAGCGGCGTAGCGGCGGCTCGCTCGTTCTAGTGGGCAAGATGTGACCCACTCAGCCACTGGACCAGTCCAACGTCATGTTGGACCGCTTCAGCTCTGCTCGAGGCCAGTAAATCTGGGGGCACCGCTGAGTCGATGCTTTGTATTCACGCAAGGGAGATCGAAAGAGCGACACCTTCCTGTGTTCCGGGCTGCTTGTAAGATGTAGCTCCCCCACGTTACTTGACCACGCCGAACAAGAGTAGACGAACGGACATCAGAGAGCCACCACGCGCCATGATTCTAACATCCATCATACCACCACGACATGTCGAACAGCTCGAAAAACGCACTTGAGGAATAAATGGCGGGTGCACAAAATGCGCTCCCCACTGTTTGACTTCATCCACGTCGTAACTCTCACTTCTTTCTCGTCAGAATCGAAATCGATCCGCATTTCCGTGAGTTTTGCATCGCACCACACTAGTGCCCGCTTCCATGATCGTCGTGCCCGTGGCCCGACTCGTTCTTCTCCTTCTGGACGACGATGGCGTTCATGCGCGTGAGCTAAATGGGATTGAAATGGCCAGAACATGGATGTGTGAGTACAGAAGCAGCAGCCACAGAGCCATTGAAGCGTCCTTCATGCATGACACTCACCTCCTTCTTGTGGTGCAGGCACTCCAAGTAGTCCTCGACCTGCTTGCCACACTGGCCGGCCACCTCGGTCTCCTTCTGTTCACCGAGCAGATCCAATCGCGCTAGCGTCAGTAACCACATCGTGTTGATCCGTCAGATCCCCATAGAGCGCGCGCCACGTACGCTGCACTGCTCAACGTCCTTCCAGAAGCGATAGCATCGGCCTTCGCGGCCCTTGAACCCGAATCCAGACGACATCTTCTCGCAGTTGTGCTTCGATCCAAACTCCGGGCGTGATTGCCACAGCAAGTTGGCGTGGCATTTGTGGCTGGGGGCCAGACAATGCAATTCAAAATTGAATTGCCAAAAGAATTGAGCGATGACTGTGTGTCTAATTGGTCAAAAGCGAACTGCTTCAATTATTTGTCTAATTGACCAAAACTGAAGCCGCTTTATGACCTATTAGGGGTAGCCAATCCTCGCCGCTGCTCGTACAGTTTGTATCACCATTAGGGGGGGGGGGTCAAAGTTGGCCAAAACCGTGCTTGAAATCCGGTTTTGCTCACGCTGGTATTTCGAAAGAAATCTTGCTTATGCTCGTTTCTAGATCAAGCCACCTCTGGAGGTGGCTTGAAGAGGCAGATTTCTGAAATCTTGAGGTGGCACTCTTGTGAGGGAACTTCTCGCGCCAACTCCGAACTCTAAACAAATCCGGCACAACAACGAAAAAAGCATCACCACGAAGGGAAACGAGCGCGAGAAATCCACGCGCGATGGAGTCGGAGAACGAGATTGGTGGCCGGGTGGTTGTGCATCTCACGCCGAAGGATATTCGCATTCTCGTGACCTACATGGAAGATCCTGTCAATTTCCAAAGCATCCACGGCGAGTCCGGCAAGACGACCAACGCAGCAGGGCGAAAACTCACCAAACTTGCGGCGTTCGGCGAGATGGCTCGATACCTTCACCGCCACAGCGACACAGAGGGGCTTGGCATCATCTCCGACCGCAACATGCAGCAGCGCTGGAACAACTACAAGAAGAAATTCACGAAGGTCTACAAGAAGAGCAAGAGCGAGACCGGCCTCGGCCTCACAAGGAAGGAGATAAAGAAGGGCATGTCTGTTCAAGAGAAGCTCAAGATCCTGTTCCCATGTTTCGATCGCATGAAGGCACTCTATGGTGAGCGTGCTAACGTCGCCCCGACTACGACAGTTGAGTTGGGATTGCCCGCAGGGGTGGCGAAGCACGCGGCTCCTGCCACCAGCGCGCGCAACGGCTCGAATCTCGACGACGATTGATCCCGCCGTCATCAGGGTCAACGGTAAGAGTCTGTTGTGGAGCGCACGTGGAGGTGTTGCGAACTACGTTCGACGTTTTGAAGCGATCAAGGCCCAGCAGCCTGGCCCATGGTGGATGGTGAAGCAGCTCGTAGGGCGGAAGTTCGAACCAGGCAAGAACACACCTCAAGAATGCATTCAAGTGGAACGTTTGGCGCGGCTCAAGGACATCAAGAAGATCGCACATGAGAATCAGTATGCAGTGATCGAAAAGGCGCTGACGCATCGTGGGATAGTGCTAGCCCGCGGGCCATACGGTTGCGGGAAGACGACGTTGATTGCTCAGCTCGTGTACGTGTATCGGAGCGCGTATCCAAGTACCGAATTGCAATTGTCTCCGAAACAAACGCTGCTATCGATGAAGAAATGGCGCGGCTCATCGACAAGGGATATGCCGCGGTGGATGACGTGATTCGGCTTGGCGCACCCACGCCTCGTGGGGGAGATGCGTTCGAACCCGTGGCTCGGCTGCGAAAATGCTATCTACGGTGCTATCTTGAGGACTTTGAAGAACGTATGTGGAGAGAACATCATGGCGCCAGTCGCGACACAATTCGCAAGATGGTGAAAGACAGAGAGTCACAGCTGCTGAAGACCAGGCCGATCGTGATCGCAACTCTGTCACAGCTTGGAAAGCGCGAACATTGGGGTTTGGACTTCGATCTGATCATCAACGATGAGGGCGGTCAGACGATCGAGTCAAGCCTCATCCATGCGCTGCGCCCATCAACGAAGGTCATGGTGAACATTGGATCTACAGCAGTTGCGGTCGTTCGTGGAGATTATCGAACGAGAAAGAGACAGATTCCAAGCTGAGCCTCAAGCCAACCGTCAGGGTCAGGTCCAGGACGAGGCCCAAAACCAAGAGGAGGCGGATGATGAAGGCCAAGAAGAAAGTGACGACGAAGATGATGATGAGTCGCGACGCCACAAGTTGACCTGGTCTCCGATGCACTCGCTGGAACATGCAGCGAGCCAGGCAGCGGGTGGCCCAACATTCCTTGGAATTACGTTGACCGCGGAGTATCGGAGCCACGCGAGAATCACCAGTTTTCTCGCCCCGTTTTACGACTTTGAGTTGGAGGACAAGGCCAAGGAGTCCAGTGACTATTTGAGTGACCTCATTCTGCCACGCGTTTTTTTGCAATGAGCGTTTTATCCGTGGAGCAGGTCCACCAGTCGGAGGACGGAACCGAGTGGTTGTTCAGACTGAGGGTGTGTTGTGGATCAGCCCGTCGAAGACCGTGAGTGAGACGCAGTTACAAGCTGCACAGAAAGATCCCCAAGATCGAACAGACGAGGAGGCCAACTATGAGAACCGTGTAGAAGCTACGCTGGTGTTTGATCTTCTGTGGCGCATTCGATGGATCCTGCGGAAACAACAGCGCGATCTCGAAAGAACTCAAGGGTTTATCAAGACCAACCAGCAGGAGACAAAGAAGAGCGTGTTGGTGATCACGCCCTACCGAGCTCAACAGCGTCTGATTGAAGATTTTCTTAGTCGAGACTGCCGGTATCTACTGCGAAACTATATGGAGCTGGAGGTTCGTACTACAGATTCGAGCCAAGTCAAGGAAGCAGATATCACGATCGTGTCCTTGGTTCGGAATGTCAGTCTGGGATTCCTAGCAAATTATCTGCCGCGCTCTCTGGTCTCGCTGAGCCGCAGTCGCGATTATTTGTTCGTGATTGCGTGCCAGAGTGCGTTTGTGAAGGACGAGACTTGGCGCAACTTGATGTTGAATGCTGATGACGAAGGTATCAAGTGCCTAACGCTCGAGTGGGATGAGCAAGAGGCGCGTTTCCGGGAGAATGTGTGGCGCCAGCGGATCCAGGGGAAGGGCTCGACGAAGAAGACGAGTTTTATCGAGAGGCCGTACGGGAGGACGCGTTGGCGGCAGGGCACCTCGAAGTGGAAGAAGTGAGTTGGACGGCCGGTGAAGAGTGATCAGCGCGGTTCCGGGGATGTGCCGCATGGAGGCGGAAGGTCGTCATGGAAGGAGCGCCAGCGCGCGCTCGTCCGTGGTGTGTTCGCTTGTCCCGCCTTCGGCTAAAGCGTCACAAGGGGCGGCTGTGGTGAAGTGCCTGAAAATCCCCAAGTCCGAGTAAAGTTGAACGGTGACCTGCATAGTTTGTGTGAGAGTAAAACCCATAACAGAAAAAGACAGAGTAGGAAAGTAGTGTGGAGGACCTCAATTGAGGCCCTACAAAGGTGAGGTGAGGTTTCATTCACCCAATAACCAGAGGGACACGCGGGGGGTAGCCCCGCGGTCTGGTCTGGGAAGTCAGTTCAGAATTTTCCCCCTTCATTCAAGTCCAGTCAGTTCGTCCGTTACAAAAGCCCTCATCAAAAGAAACCGTAAAAGAAGCAACAAAGCCCCTTGGTGTCGGCATATTCGCGTGAGGAAGCTCCATGGTGTTGACCGGTGGTTCGCGGGTATTTCCCTGGTGGTGGACCGAAGTTGACTGGTCACCCCGAGCACTTGGTGTGCGGAGTACGCGACGCGTGGCGCGTTTGAGAGCGCTAGATTCGCCCATCTAAAGACTGTTCGACACGACTGAGAGTGTGAGGCTCTCACGCAACGACTTGCTGGAATTTCGGACGTCCACTTCAAAGATCCTCCGATATCTCAAGTTCCTGTGGAGTGCCATCGAAACGGTACCAACCAGGCCATTCCCGACAATTTGTTTGTTGTCCGGGCGCACAAGATTCGGCCTACATACGCCAGGCTCCGAATTTTGAGTTGCCCCACGACAACTGGTGCGTATGCCAGGAGTGGACTCGCTAGCCAGCATGTCTAGCGAAGAACAAGCGAATTAAGCGGCCCTCGCGGTGCAAGCGCAGGCTGCGGTGCAAGCGAATGCCCAAGCAGCTGCGCAACCGGCGGCGAGAGTTCAAGGCCCGCCGATTGTGTACAAGTTGGAGGAGTCGACGGACGACGTACGTCGTGCTTACACGTACTCAGAGGCGGTTAAGCACTGCGAACGCTATCGACGATTCGTGCAGTCCCAGTGTGGTGTACCCGAGAGCTGGTTCTCGTTGTACGAGATTACGAAGTCCGGCTCAGCGCAGCCCAACTTTAGCGTCGAGGTCAACAGAAGCTCGTTTGGTGATCTGGAAGAAACCGTCAGTGTGATGGAACGGATGTGGAAGGCGTGTGGATATTATGTCAAGCGCCGACCCGGTTTTGATATTGCGGTCGGTTTGAACCCGACCCGGACAGCTCAAGACGTTGGTCTCATGATTTCCCTGCTCATCGCAGAAAACGAGTGGGAAAAGTCAATCGCTGCTTATCGTATTGGGAATGAGTCTCAAGGAAAGGCGAAGTACCTTGTTGTGGCTGACCCAGTGCATACACCCCAGACCAAGTCCGCTCCAAGACAGATGAGGCAGCTCGTCGCGGAAGCAACCGAGGAAGAAGATGAGGATGTGTGGTCCAAGGTACCGAGAGTGCGCCAGAAGCTCAACTTCTCTTCACTCGACAGCAGTGACGATGATGTGAGTCCGGTGAAGCCGCAGAAGTCTGGGAACCCTGTGGTGGACACGCTGATGGGCCTGATGAAAGCAGGTCACATGACCATGGACAAGCTCGCCAAGGTCGCGACAGCGCTGTCGACGAAGTCGGACGATGTCGCGATGGAAGACACCAGCGCCAAGTTCTCCGTGCCGCCGCAGAAACCGACACGAAGCAAGAAGCTGAAGGACGAATCTGATTGGGAGTACGATCTGGAGCTCAACTCACAAGATGATTCGACGTGGAGCAGCCACGGAAGTCCGATCACAGTCCTCTAGAACCTGAATATTCGCCAGTTCGATGGGTCGAATATCAGTCCGGAAGAAGCACGCGCATGGTTGTCCAAGTTCCTTCACGTTGCCACACTGTCAGGATGGAATAACCGGCAGCGTCGTGCAATGTTCATTGACAGCTTGACGAACCCGGCGAAGTATTGGGTGAAGCAGTTGCCGCCAGAGGTCAAGGCGGAGTGGTCGTTGTTGCAGCAGGCGTTCAAGAAGAAGTATTGTACGGATCTCGTCCCGCCTCGCCATCAGTACTACACGCTCACGCAGAAGTCGGATGAGTTGGCGTCGAACTACCTATATCGTCTGAACGGCGCAGCGCTGCTTGCTGGGGTTGACTTTCGTGACGAGGTAGACGCGGATGTCTTCGACGATCACATTCAGCAGTACTTTGACACGCTGCACGACAAGACCCTCCAGATGCAGTTCAGATTCACGGCCTTCGATTCGATTGACAAGCTGGAGAAGAAGATTTTGCAGTACGAGTCGACGCAACTGCGTCCGTCGAAAAAGACCGTCACGAAGAAGTCGCCGGATGACGGCGCAGGTGATATGGTCCCGGCGGTCAACCGCATTGACCCTCGTGGTGGTGGCGGTGGCACCGGTCGAGGCGCCGGCGGCGGCGGTGGAACTGGTCAGCGCCAGCAACTCGCGCCGGAGTACAAGCCTGTCCGACCGTCAAACCAGCAGAGTGCGTCGAACCCGATTCGGAACCTCAAGGGAGCGGCAGAGCGCACTGCGAGCACTGTAACAAGCCTGGCCATACAATGGAGAACTGTTGGCAGCTTCACACGTGCGAATACTGCAGTGAACAAGGCCACCCGATCAAGTATTGTCGGATGTTCATCGAGAAGATGGCTGCGCTCCACACGCAGAAGAAGTCCGGCGAGCTCACGACTGCTCACGTCGCGGAGCAGTTAAACAACTAGCCCCGCAGCGCGTGGCGAGCGCTGTATGTGACGGGGTTAGCGCCACCCGTAGTGAAGATCCTGCTTCAGCTCGAGACCAACAAAACCAAAACAAAGAAGAGAAGCTGAAGCTGGTGCGTGAACAAGTACATGAAGTCAAGATCGTGCAAGAAGAAACTCAAGGAACAAGAAACCAAGATACGATTGTGTGTGAAGAGCCCGAAGAGGGACTGCATGAAGAAGAAGTTGCATTTGATCAAGTTGTGTGTGATGAAGAAGAAGAAGAGAAGAAAGAGGAGCAGCAGGTGCCGTCAGTGGATGAGGAGACGGCGCCCCAGGCTGCTGAAAGACGAACGACAGCGTCTCTCAGTGAGGAGGAAGGCGCTGTCGCCAAATGTGAAGAAGAAGTCGCGGCGGTGGTGCAGCCGCGTGTGACGGTCATGGGGTTACGCGAAGAGGCTTCTGGAGCGACCACGACGTACCGAAGAATCAGTCGATACAAGCCTTCGTGCACGGTGCTGTGAACGACGAGGAGCTGCCAGGGATGTTGGATAGTGGGGCGAACATCTCGATCCTGCATACCAACCTGGCACGTAGGTTGGGAATTGGAGTGAAGATGTTCGCCGATCTGACCAGCTTCTACGGGGTCTCGCAGGATCCAGTGGGAGCGCACGGAATGGCGAAGGTGAAGTTGAAGCTTGGGCGATGCGTGGTGTTCGAGATGGATGTGTGGGTTGCCGACTTTGAGGTGCATTCGTTGCTCATCCTTGGAACGGACTTCATGGTGCGGGCAGGCGTAGTCGTGGACTTGAAAAACCGTGTGTGCAAGATCCCCGGAGAGCCCGCCTTACCGCTGTTGACGTACGAGGCGATGAAGGTGCCGAAGCACGTGAAGCTGTACAAGAAGGTTCGGGAAGCGAGCGGCAAGAAGCTGTGATGGCTGAGCAAGCGCGCGGTGTTCTCGGTGGGTGACGTACCTCCGGCAGTGTTCACGGTCGACAACATCAATCCGACCGAACTTGACCAGTCATCGTTGGATCGGGAGGTCTACATCCACGAGGGAGTGGAGATGTCGGCGGAGAGTATGGCCGAGCAGCTTGCGTTGATCCCGGACATCGATCCGGATCCGCCACAGCCAGCAGATATGACGACAGCTAATGTTGGTGAAGAGGGTGAGACGACAGCAGAGGAGGAGCGGCGCGCGCGAGACATTCTAGAAGCTTGCGGCGACCAGTTTATCAGCTCCGGGAATGCGCTGCCGAAACCAGCCAAGGGTGTCGTGTGCGATGTGGCCGTGGGTGATGCAAAGCCGGTGGCTCAGTGAGCAAGACGAGTCCCGCCACACCTGCTCGGTAAGCTGTACGAGCTGCTGCGAGGCTTGCTGCGGGCGGGATTGATCCGATACTCGTCCTCGCCGTGGGCGTCGCCGATTGTCATTGTCCTAAAGAAGAACGGCAAAGACATCAGACTCTGCATCGACTACCGGCTCGTGAACATGCTCACCAAGTTGATGGTGTACGCCATGCCTGTGATCGACGATCTCCTCGACAACTTT
>JAMFLL010000355.1:4932-42092 GCA_027475725.1 Pythium rhizo-oryzae
GGACAACGTCGTGATCGCGCCGTTCACGCTCATCGCGAGCAAAGTGTCGGTGCTGGGCAGCAACATTGGCGGTATCAAGGACACCAAGGACATGCTCGCACTCGCGGCGGCGAGAAAGGTGCTCCCGATCATCCAGAAGATGCCCATGAGCGAGGCCAACAAGGGCATCGAGCTCGTGGACCAGGGCAAGGCCCGCTTCCGCGTCGTTCTCGAAAACTAGCGCGAGTAGGCGGTCGAGTGCCTTACGTGTGATGCGAAGAGTGAATGGCATTGCCGCTTTCAGTAGAGAGAGAAAGAGGAAGCAGCGAATGTTCGGTTTAAAAACACGACCCACCACCCGACCACCTAATCGTGCTGAGGAAAAAACTGATTTCTGCGCGATTCGCCGCTCTTTTCGACAGCGGGGGATCGTAGCCGGAGTTCTTTGGACACCTGAGGAGCGTCTTGTGAGTGAATGAACAAGAGGTGTGGCCGAGAGACAAAAGCAGAGAGTGATTGGGAACTAAGTTAGATCGATCTGGGATATTTAGGCCTTCGATGTGACGGGCATGCATTGGCATGCAACGCGATGCTGAAAAAGTCCTCCAAGGGCGGAAGCTCCGTGGTCGGCGCCGTCGGTGATGGCAGGGCCGCTGGTGAGAAGGCGGCCTTTCGGCGGCTATCGCGTGGTGCGGCCGTGGGCGTCCGTGTTGCCATGCGTTCCTGTTGAGTTATGGATCGAACCGAATCTGCCACCGGCAGATATCATCCGCAGGTTGCACGAAGGTTGCTCAAGCACCAAACGACGCCATGGAGCACGGTGGATCCACCACAGTCTCACTTGCCACCATTCCGCCGTCCTCCTCCACGCTGGCGCAATGATGCAGGGCGCGCTGGACGGCGACAACTCGGCGGGCGCGCGCAAGGCGCTGGCCAAGGTGCAGAAGATGCTGCAGCTCGTGGCCACCAAGCGCCACGCGCTCGCGCTGCGCGACTACCGCGAGACGCTCGAGGAGTGCCTCAAGACCGAGGCGAGTGCGACGATGAAGATCCTCGGGTATCGCATGGCCGCGCGCGTGCCATCGTGCACGACCCACGAAGTGTGGCAGCTGCTACTGGACGCGAGCGTCACGGAGCTTGCGAGCTCGCAGAACGCGCCCGTGCTGCTCTACTCGATCCCGATCCTCGAGCAGATGCCGCTGCCGCTCGTGCTCAGCTTTTTGATCTCGAGCGAGAAGGAGCCGATGAACAAGCTCCGCGCGGTGCTTCAGCACGAGCAAAGCGACGTGCGCTGCTGCGCGATCACGACGCTGGCGAGGGTCACGCTCGAGGCCGCGGTGGCCGTCGCGAACGACGGGCTCTTCGCGTTCCCGTTCGAGTCGCACGAGTCCCGGATCGTGTGCCAGCAAGACCTCTGGACAGTCATCACGGACGTCTGGAAGATCATTTTTCAGTCGCTCTCGCTCGAGGACGCCGGTCAGCATCACCACGACTCGGACGTCGCCGGTACAGCGTTTGCCGCGATGCGCATGCTGTTCGCCAAAACGGCGGCTATGGCGACGTTCCAGATGCTGCAGGCCCACAGTAGTGCCCCGCAGCAGCGCACGGCCGCCCACGCGGCGGCAAACGACCTCGCAGCATCAGTGTACAAGGAGGCGACTCCTCGCATTCGCCTGCTCGTGCAGTGTGCACAAAGGCTTCCCATGAAGTACCAGGTTGATGCCGCATGGTGGCTGTCGATGTTGCTGTCGATGATGATGGACCGCTCGGGTGCAAAGTGCGCGGGGCTGAGCGTCGCGTACCTGGAGATCGATGCGCTCAAGACGAATCCGCACGAAGACGACGACGACGACGAGGGACACGCGTCCACCGAGCGCGTCCGCGTGGACCAGCTCACGAGCGGCGTGCTCGAAGCGTGGCTCCTGCCGCTGATGGGGCGGAAGATCCCTCTTGCGCAAAGTGTAGCGCTCTGTCGAGCGCTCTTCATCGTACTCTCGCATCCGCTGCAGACCTTTTCGCGCATGAAGGTCGCGTTCACGCTTGTTCAACAGCTCATCGCGCAGTGCTACTTCCATAAAAGCACGGACGTGAAGCTTGAGATGAGCCACTTGGTCGTCCGGGCGTTTGCGTGGGTCTCGAGCGGCGACTGCGTGGTGCTGTTTCCACGCGTGGTGGAGGCAGTGCACCTCATGGAGCGTGAGACGTATGTTGCTGTGCCAGCCATGACCATCTCGTGGGTCCATATTCAGTCTAACCTGGAACGTGTGTGCATGCCAACAGTGATCGCCACGACCTACTACAGCTCCTGATGGACGGCATCCGATCCCGTGTTCTCGCGTCGCGCGATTTCCTGCTGCTTGAGTCAATCGCTGCGATGGACATCTTCCGTCAGCCCAGTGGAACCTCCAAACTCTCGCCTCGTACAAGCGGATCGCACGTGTACAGAGCGCTCGTGCAGGCGCTGGTGCCACCCGAGCCCGACCAGCACACGCTCATGGAACTCCAAGTTGCGCAGCTCATTGTTCTCAAAGGCTTCATCCAAGTGCTTCTCTACAAGACCAACGCGTCCGTGTTTGCGCGGCCGCAGCACGACGACGAAACGCAGGACGTGATGTGCTACGTCGCACTCCTTAGCGACCACTACCAGAATATGCTGCGGAAGCCGTCGTTGACCCTGAGGGAGTCCCTACACTTCTACCAGCACGATCTGCAACGCGCGTGGCGTCAGATCACGTCGTGCGCCGTGCGGTTGCAGCTCGTGACGATCGGTATCCAGCTCCACGAGAGCCACCAGGTCGTGCCCATCGCCAAACTGGTGGAGCACGTCCAGTTTGAGGTCGCACAGTCGTTTTCCAGTGGCGAGGACGAGCGAGAGTTCTCCGCAGAGGGCATAGCCGCATCCTCCTCGTCCGCAGTTTTTGACGACGGGAAACTCGGAGGTGGCAGTATTCATGGTGCGATCTACGGTGATATGCACAGTGGATCGGGCCACCGGGACGAACATAGTGTCGCCGTTGCTGTCGCCCTAGCTGACGTACTCAAGGCGCTTGGTGTGGCGGACAACACTCGCCAAGCTGAGCTCCAGCAGTTGCAGGGAACGATTCGATCGTATTTCACGACGCACGTGTCGTCCTCGTCGCTTCAGGCTCACATGTGAGTCACTCATAGTCGATTGTACCATTCCACACATACGCTCACATCCATCACTTGTTTTGGCAGGCTGGATGAACCGATGATACCACAATCAAATGCTATCAAGACTGTGTACGCGTTCGAAGTCTTCCAGCCAGCGCGCGTGTTCCTGCCGCCTCGACAGCAGCTACAAGTCTCGGCTCCGACGTCAACACCGTCACTGGGATGGGAAGAAGCGCGCGAACCGACGCTGATCACGGGTAGTGCCGACCCACTGACGCTGCATGTGTCGTACCAACAGACAGTCTCGGGCCACGAAGACGTCGTCACACTTTGCGTGTCCTACTGCAACACCAGCAACCTCGCATTGAGCGACTTTGAAATCCACATCCGGCCGCGCGGGCCCGTGCGGTGCATTGATCCGTCCAACGATCTCAAGATCCGCGTCCATCAAGGCGGGTCAACCACGAGCAGCAGCCTGCCCCCGTACGGCACACTCAAAGCAGAGAAGAGGTTTCTTGTGCAGCGCTTTGCGCAGGCCACGTTCTACTTCCAGGTTGTGTATCACGAGGTCGATTCGTCCGGCGGAGGAGGCGACGAGCCCGTCGCGATCCGCGTGGCCCCCTCCCTCCCTTTCACAGTGAACTTTGACGCGCTCTTCCGGCGGCCCGCGGATGCGTTCATCACCCCGTCGTTCTTCCAGCAAATCTGGTCCGTCGCCGAAGACAGCATGACGTTCGAAATTGCGAGTACTCACGACGCGGCGCGACCGCTGTCGCGTGGCCAGACGATCATCAAGACGTTGGGAACCCGCGTCGCTGTCATCCCAGAGCTTCTTGTCGACTTGCCCATGCACACGCAGGTAACGTACCCCACGGAACAATATGAGCGAGATGTGTGGATGACCAGACCCTTGACTGTTGTGTTGGATTTGCCCCCAACAGATCTGCTTCCTCACCAAGACCCGGTGGGACGAGTACGTCGCGTTCTCGCTCGCACTTACGGCCAATAGCGTCGGCGGCTCGAGCTGGAGCGGCATCTGCGAAGTGCGCTCGTCTCGGAACACGGTCTTCGAGATGAACAAGCAGCCCGCGGACGTGCTGAAAATCCTGTGCGGCGCCCAGGCCCGCGTGGCTAAATCAACCTCGGTGCTCCGGGCCGCCCACGACGGCTCGGGCAGTCGCACGGCCAGCCGAACAGCGAGCCGCCCAGTGAGTTACAAAGCCACCACCACGGCAACTCCCGTTGTGGACCCATTCGCGGGCGGTGCCGCGTTCCCGTCGGTGGATCTCACCTCGGTGCTGGACACCTCGGGCGGTGCCAACAAATGGGACACCACCGGCGGAGGCAGTTTCAGCGGCGGCGGCTTTGGGGCGGATCAAGTGCGCCCAACCGAGCCAGCGTTCGACGGCTTCGGGGGCAGTGGCTTTGGGGACTTTGGCGCGCCATCGAACGGAGCCTTCGGCGCCACCACGACGCCGAGCAACAGCGATCCCTGGGGGTTCTCCTAAGCTCTGGCAACCAGTCTTGTACATGGGTACATTTTAAAAAAAACACGATCTTGTGAGAAACACGATTTTTAGAGTTGTTTTCTGAAAATCAGGTTTATTCTCGTCACTTCGTTTTCCAACCGCTCTTTACCCCTGTGTGATTAGTTCCCCACAACGTGACGACCATAAACATGTTTTTTTTTCAACGAAAGCTCTTTGAAGTTCGCGTGGTCTGGTTTTTTTCTCCCAACTTTCGCGTCCGCTGAAGGAGACGACGGAAAAAACACACCAACAAAACACGTCACCAGACAACAAAAATCTTTTCCCAACAAACCGACGACCATGCGCCAAGATGCGGCGGCGGCGGCGACGCCCTCGCCGCGCCAGCAGCGCGCGCAGCGGCGCGCGGCCGGTTTTAACGCGGCTACGCCGCTCTCGGGCGGGCGCACGCCGACGTCGTCGTCCGTGGGCTCGCGCAGCACGCCGCGGCGGCCGCTCGGGCTCTACAACGACGGCCCGGACAGCGAGCAGGACGAGCACGACGAGAACCGCGTGTACCGGCCGCTGCTCTTCCACTCGAAGGGCTACGCGTCCTCGGAGATGTACCGGGACACGTACGAGATGCGCGTGCGGCTCTCGCCGTCCACGGCGCTGCTGGGCGCGCAGCACGGCGGCGGCAGTGGCGGGGGAAACGGCAACTACCACGACGACTTTCTGCACCACGGCCACCACAGCCACCGCGCGCCCGCGGAGCCGCAGATCCGGCTTGAGACGCTCTCGTCGCGCGCCGCGATGAGCGTGCTCTGGATCACGTACCTCTCGTTCGTGTTTGCGTTCGCCTTGCCGTACTTGCAGAGCCAAGGGTTCCTCGAGACGGTGAGATTCGATAGAATCTTGGCGACCCATGGATGATGATGTGGACTCCTGACACCGTTTTTGCGGGATGTATGTGGTGAATGTAGGTGGTGACGCTGCCCGGAGACGAATGCAACGTGCCGGAGCTGGTCGCGCTGGACGACACGCCGTGCACGTTTGTGGACAAAGACCGCGGGATCGCACGCTGGTCCGCGTTTGTGAGCAACGTGTCGCTGTACGCGGGAACGATTGAATTGCGGCTTGCGATCGACGATCTTAAGGAGCCAGCGACTACGATGGACGGTGTGGACCTGGCGATGTGGAAATCCATGATGCGTCGCCCCAACCGATCCACGAGAGCGATCCGCGTCCCCACTTTCCCCACCGATAGCACGATGCCGGCGGTCATGTCTTTGGATGTGCTTGATGCGAGTTTCGTGCTTCGCTACGATCTCTTCCTCTACGGTGTGGACTTTGAGACGAAGCCGTTCACGAAAGAATGGATTGCGACCGAGTACAATCAGAGCGTCTGGGTGGATTGCCCATCGTCCGAAGGGTGCAAATCGACCAAACTATTCGAAGTCCGTCAGGATTTGGTGCGTATTGAAGCTGCCTATCACTCTATCTCTCTTATCATATCATCATCTCACGATCGAAGCTGTATCGGTTGGGTCCGCGTGTAGGGTGGCAGTGGTTACGGATCCTACTTGGCAATCGTCGTGTTCAAGGGGATGTACCCGAATGCGATTGGGAAGCACGTCACCTACGATTTTGCGTACACGTACGTGGCGTTGAAAGTCTGTTTGTTGTGAAGCTTGTGCAAACTAACCCGGGGATCGTTTTGCTATGATGACCAGTAAGCCAGCTATCCATGTGAGCGAGCTCATTATCCGTACTGGGTTGCTTATTGCGACTCTCTTGTCGCTGCCGTGCTGGTTCATCGCGGTGTTGAATTTCAGCGAGTCGTGGCGCGAGGTGCTTCCAGTCCAGAAGTGGGTGCTTGCCTTGGGCGTCGTTCTCATGCTCTGGCAAAATCCGATCTATGCCACTGTTGAGTGGTATCGCACAGTCAGCCCACGCACTCATTTCGTCTCAGATTCGTGCGAGTCTTTTGCCGAAGCTTTCTTCTACGTATTCTGGCTGAAGCTTATGGACTACCACGGAAACTTCGTCGAGCTAATCCCGAAAGTTGGTTTTGGAATCGTCCTCTTCGGGATCAACACGAGCATGACCATCATCCGGATGCCGAAGTATGCGTCAGGAGACAAGGCGACCGTGGAGACGCAGAACGAGCTGTTTGTCATGCTGGGGTTCATGAAGATCGCGTTACTTCTTGTTTGGCTCGGGTGGATCATGAAGCTCAGCTGGCAGACTAGAAATCATCTCCGGACGTTGCCGTACATGACGACTCGCTTCGAGCAGCTCTCCTACCGGTTTCTCTTTTTGGAGACACTCCTGGTGATCTGCTACGTGCTCGTCATTTATGGTGTTCAAGTATTTCAGCTACTTGAAGCGTGGTACCACCTCGGTTTCGAATCCTTCATCCAGGCGTCCGTCCACGAATTTGCCATGGCCCAGAACGGAAGGCCTTCGCTTGGCAAGCTCATATTCTTGTCCGTGTACGTGTACCTCATGATGTTCGTGCATCTTCCGCCGTCGGCAGGGGATGGCACCGGGTTGCTTGCAACAACGGCGTATCATATTGAAGATCGACCTCGATTAGACCGATACGGGTTTCTGACCCCCGACTCTCATCTCTTCTGTGTCGAGACGGCCAAATGGCTTCTTGAGCTCGCATGGCAAGCCTATTTTGACCCAGCCGGAAGTCCATCACCATCAGGATACGGAGAACTCAAGCTCGAAGAACATGGCTACGAGCTCGTTGCACAACTGAAAAGCGCCGCGACCGACACCTACGTGATTGTCGCTGTGAGTGCAGCACAAAACCGACTTGTGATCGCCTTTCGCGGCACGACAAGCAAACAGAACTGGATCAGCAATCTCAAATTCCATCAAGAAGTTCTTTTCATTACATCAAAGGGCAAGACTCGCGGCCGAACGTGCGTGGAGAAGATGAAAGACTTCGCAGCCAAGATCCCCATTCTCAACATTGCGCTGCCGAGTGTCCACAGCGGTACGTTGTCTCTTTCATGCCTCCGTTGTGAATCTCTCACCAACCGTACCAACTGTGGTGTATAGGATTCTGGACTGCATATGCTTCCGTCAGGACGGAACTGCGTGAAGTCATTCGGCTGGTTCTGGATGAGAACCCAGGAGCATCAGTGTACTTGACTGGTCACAGCATGGGCGGATCACTTGCTATTCTCGCTGGGTACGACCTCGCGGTCAACATGAGCATGAAAGTGACCATGTACAACTTCGGCGGGCCGCGCGTGGGCAACCCAACGTTCGTGCGCCAGTACAATAAAAGCGTTCCTTCGAGTTATCGCGTTGTGATGGACGGGGATATCGTACCTGGGGTTCCCGATTTCGTAAGTTCCCTGCGGTATGTGTGAGCTGATGACCCGGTCACCTCTGACGATGACACATGTGTGTTTGCAGTGGGGGATGTATCAGCATGTTGGAACTGAAATTGCGATCGACCACGAAGGCAACCTGATCGTAGATCCAAGTTTCGTTGAAAAGAAGCTCCACGTGTCATCCAAGAGGAAGGTCGCCAGTCATCCAACGCACGTCTATCGAGCATCCATGGCCAAGTGCCTACACAACCTCAAGAACGCTACCTAATGATCGGAGGATCATGATTCCATTATTGATTTCATTTTCTTTTCTAAATATTCACAGTGACTTCAATCGGGCAGTTTCGATCACTTGTCGAATGTTTAGGCTGTTGTTATTTTTGTAGGCGAGGGTCGCATAGCCAACGCCACCCGTGTTCATCTGGAAGCACCAGCTCATTGGCATCCGCCAACTGATACTTCAAGGTTAACGAGAATGAGCCACTACGAGGGGCAGCAAGACCAAGACGGCGGAGTCATACGCTCCCACATCGCGTTCGCCGAGGCTGCGGCCAATGGCTCTCGCTCCACCGTTGAGTTTCTGCTCGAGAGTGGCGCGGACATCGATGCTCCTGGACGAGGTAAGTTGATCGCTGTGGTGAAAATTTGTGGGCCTCACGAACTCAACTCTATGCTGAATCATCTAGACGGAACGACGCCTTTGTGCGCTGCGGCACTGTGGGGGAATGACGCCATGGTGTCCTTCCTCTTGGAGCGAGGTGCTGATGCGTCAGCTCGAAATGAAGGTGCGAAGAGATCAGCACCCGTGTAGGCAAAGTCTGCTTATTGATCAGTTCCATCCTGCACCACTACCTAGGCACTGGCTGGACAGCGCTGCACGCCGCAGCATTCCAGGAGCACGGCAAAGTTGTACGCATTTTGCTCGAGAAGGGCGCCGATCCGAAGCTGTCTGATGCCGAGGGCCGCACTGCGGTCGACTACGCAAGTATTTCGGAGGCCATTTGGCCGTTCTTCGCAGGTATATGACTGCACGCGTGACTGATCCGAGGCTACCTGCCCGAACACGGCCTCACAATGGTTAAATTTGTTCCTGCGCAGCCAAGGGATGCAGCAAAAGCGCGAAGTCCCATTTGATCACCAAGGGGATCATCCGCAAGCTCCAGGACCAACCAGAGCAGGGCGCTTACGCGTCTGACAAGTCGGAGAGCGTACGTTCGTTCACGGTAGCGCGATTTCGTTGTGCGATCCCTAAAAACACTGTATGCTGTCGTAACAGATCTCGGCGTTCTCACGACCCGGATCCTCGTATGGCCGCGCGCAGTACCAGCCGCCGGTGGCGTTCAAGCGCCAGGGATCGCTCAAGACCGGGAGCGGACGCCCAACCACGGGCTTTGTGGACCCTCTGGGTGACGACGCGCCATTGACGCATCGCCCCTCCTCGAACCAGCGCCGCCCATCGCTCCAGGGACTCGCGCTGTGATGCTACAGTGAATGGATCACACATCCCACTTCAGACCATATCCATACAATATATTCACTCTAGTCGGCGATGGAGCACGCGGATAGAAAGAGGAGGCGTTGTGTGTCGACCCGAGGCTACTCGGGTCATTAGTAGTCTGCTCGTTCGCCAAACTCTGAAAAGTAATACGCGTACGCGACCGAGCTCTTCGTCGCGTTCGTGGGGTCGAACCAAATGCGGCACTTCTCGTACGGCGGCGAGTACAAGTGCAGCGTGATGGCGTCCACGTCGTCGCTCGGGTTGCCGATCTTGTGGAGCCCGATTGAGTCGTCCATGTAAGTCACGCCTTCGCTGAGCACGACGTTCGAGGTCTCCAAGAGCGCGTCGCCGTCCACGCGGTACTGCACTTCGTTCACGGTGCCGTCGATGACCTTGACCCAGCAGCCGTCGCACGGGTGATCGTGGATCGGACTGTACTTGCCGCGGTTCCACACGATGAGGATGAGCGCGTACGTGTCGTGGTCGGTCGAGATGAGGTTGCGCGTGTAGTTCTTGGACGGGTCCACGTACGCGAACCGCTCGAGGTCGCGCATGTTGCCGTCGAAGCGCCTGCAGAAGTGGCAAGTAGTCACCGGTCAGTACCAATGCACGAATGAGACCAAGCCACGAAGGAGTTGGTATCCTACGGAACGTACTCGAGAAGCGACCGGAACACACTGCGCTTGTTCAGCGGTGTCTTGCTGTCTTCCTTGAGCTGCGTCTCCACAGCCTCGACGAGCTGCGCCAGCGTGAGCGCGTCTTTCGGGCGGACCAGCTCCTGATTCGATGCTGTCGCGCGGTGCACGCGCGCAGGCGAGCGCTTGCCGTCCACGACACTGCCGGTGGTGTCCACGCAGTCGGTGACCGAGCAGGCGACAACTTCGTGTGTCATTATTGTTGCCGGTAGATGGATAGAGTTGGGGCGGCGGGGCGGCGGCGGTTGTGTGTGAGAAGGTAAAGTGCCTGGGCTGTGAACACAGCCGGCTGGATCGGCGCGCGCTCAAACTGCAACTGGGCGTGGCCGACTCTCCAGAGAGGTGCGAGGGAAATGCGAGGGGACTGGGCAACACGCGCACGCACGCACGCAACCCACACCCAATGGCAAGTGAGCTCTCCACGTGGAGACGAAGAGTGTGATCCCGCCGTGCAACGGTCTCTCGTTGGCGCTTTCGTGGGCGCGCAATGTGGCCCGACGGCTGTGTCTGTGTGGGTGGTTCTGTGGTGGGGTGGGAGGAAACGCCAAACGGCCGGGCGGAGCGCAATGCCGAACGAGTGTATTACTCGGGCGGCGTTTCGCCCGCCTGGTGAACCGCCAAGTGAGCTGCTGGGCGGAGCGCCAGCAGCCAATCAGCATCGCCAACAGGTCGACTGGCGTGGTGATCTCACTTTAGTGACAGTCGCTGTGAAACAGCCAGCGGGTTACGTTGGGTTACACGGCTGGAATCGGATTTTGGAGGGAGGGGTTGCCATATTTGAGAAAGACGACGCACGCAAGTGAACCGGTCCGCTTTAGTGAACCGGACCGTCCGGGTATGTGCTAGAGAAGCGTAACACTTGAGGGGGAAGCGCCCGCCGCCGCACCGTCAGAAACACCGCCGTTGGGCCCTCACGTTTGTTTGGAACTGCCTCCCCACAAAAAGCGACGACCATGGTGCGTTCCCCGAGATGAGATTGATCTTCCAGCAGGCGGTTCTGTTCCGCGATGGAACTGTCCCCAAAGCGCAGGGAACCAAGATGCGGAATATCGTTAACTCAGCGACTAACAACGCCTCGTGGTTTGGCGTATTTAGATCTTCAACCGCGCTATCACCAACGCCGTGCGCTCGGGCGCCCGTCAGATGTCGAGTGCCACCGAGCACGAGGCCAAGGGTGCGTGTGTCGTCTAAACGGATATGCCGCATATTCAATGTCGCTTATCTGATCCATGTCATTGTCTATGCGAACAGAGCAAATGGCTCGCTGGACGCAGATCTCCAAGGGCATGATGGCGCTCACGGGCGTGTACACGGCCATCCAGGTCGTCGCGCACTTCTCGGGCGACCACGGCCACCACGAGGAGGCGCCCAAGTTCGCCTACCTCAAGCTGCGCAACAAGCCGTTCCCGTGGCACTACTCGCAGTGCGACCTGATGGACTCGCACTGCAAGGAGCTCGCGCGCGCCGCCGAGAAGGCTCTCCAGGAGTAAGCGTCTCCACACTCACTACGTATTGCGTTGAGAACGGAGCTCTTCCCCGCCTGGGAAAGAAGTGAGCGCACGCCGCGCGTGTATCCAGAGATATCTTGAAGTAGTTGATGGAATAGACGGCTGCTCTCCCTCCCTTTTCGATCGGTAAACCCACCTCGCTCGCTCTCTTGGTTTCCTTGTCAGTCAATGCATTTCTGGTGACTCAACATGGAGGTGAAAGAAGAAAAAAAAAGAGTACGTGGGCTGTTCACTATTGTACATGTAGCACGCCTGACTTCGAGCGCCGAGGCGGGCGACGTAGCTGAGCTCATCTCGGCCAAGTACGCTAAAACTATCGAGGGCAACTCCGCGGCAACTGCCGACTGACCGAGTCATCAAGCAGCAAACTTGCAGCTTCAAGCGCGTGCGTCGTCGTCGTTGAAGTGCATGGCGCGCGTATAGAGGAGCTTTTGAGAAATGAAATGATCGAAAACATGGAGGTGGCGACGGCACATGACGACGACGACGACACAAAGTTGCACACCGGTGGAGTGTGAGCCGACCCATCAGCACAAAAGCACCTCACTGATCCGTCACCCCCTTGGGCACAACGCTCAGGAAGAAGTTCATGCTGACACCGAGCAGCAGCCCAATCTTCTGCTTGCGTGGCACCGAGCGATCCAGCAGCTACGGGTTAAGAAGGACAAACATGTCGTCAGCCTTCTATGGTCCGTACCAAGAGGAGAGACATCGGGAAGTGCGCCACTCACCATCAGCAGCATAAACACGCCGAGAAGAAGTCCCATGAGGAAGCCCCAGAGGAACTCGGTTCCCGTGCCTTCGTTGTCGGCCGCGAGTATCGATCCATTCATCCCGTTAAGCTCCATCTGATGGTCCATCGCCATGCGTGCAGTCGGCACCACATTCAACGCTATAAGGAACAGTCAAAGTTCACGTGAGAACCCCACACGAGCGATAACAACCCACAAGAAAAGGGAACGCACCAAACTCTGAATGCGGTCCCTGCGCATCCATCCACTCCTCTTCGAGACGATATATCCGATCCTCGCTCGACTCGCCGGGCACGCGCTCGGCCTGGCTGATGTACGCTGATAGCTGCGGGTAAAAGTATAGCCGCAGCGCCTGGATCTCCTCGCGGCTCAGGCGGTCGCGCAGGCGGTCAAAGCCGCGGCGGCGCGCCGGCTCCTCGCGCTCCTCAGCCTCGGTCTCGGGCGAGGACGACGTCATCTGGTTCATCACGGCCTTGGGCGGCGCGGCGCTGATCGCGCAGTGGATAAAGTCGCCAGTCTTGACCTTGCAGCTCTCGAGCGAGGCCTTGTCGTCCGAGAGCATCTTGCCCTGGTGGATGAGGCGCAGGAACTTACCCTCGGCGTTGGCCTGCTTCTTGATGGCCTCCTTGAGCTCGCCGACCGCCGCTGTGGGCGCGATCTCGATCAGAATCGGCTTCTCGCTCAGCGTCTTGACCTTGAGCACGAGCAGCTCCTCGTCGTTGATGTTGATTGCCACGAGGCCGCCGCTGGGCTTGGCCTCGGCATCGCCCTGGTTGTTCGAAGCGGCCGCCTCTGCTGAGAGCTACGCAAACGGCACATATTGACGTTATTCACGGGAACATCGGTTCCAGTGTCAACGCATGTCACGGAGCGTACCAGTGGCTTGTTCTCGGGAATGTTCTCCGGCTCCATCATTGTCGAAGCAGGTCTAAAAGCGGCCCTCGGAGGAGCAGTGCCAGTGAGGTTGGGAAGGGAAGGTCGGTCTCCTCGGCGGAGAACGGTATTGAGTTGTTGTCGCGGTCACACCAGACGAGCGACCTTTTAGTCCGCGCCTCGCTGGATGGATGTTGCGGGGCGACGAGTGTCGAGTGTGGCTGCGCGATGAGTCCGCTTGCCTGATGTTAGAGAGCGAAGGCACACAAACGCGAAGAGCAGCGTGGTTTCTTTTCCGCACACAACAAAGGTGCGACCGATCTGAAACCTGATGATGTGTTCCGAATACGGCTTAGAAGCCCTCCAAACTACCGTTTCCAAGTAGTTTACGCAGGAACCCAGCCCAAGTGTAGAGAAGAAAAGAAAAGAAAGACGAAATTTCCCAAAAGATCCAAAACGCACCCCTACCCCGCTCATCATCCACCCACTGGCACTAAAAACAAAGTCCGTCTGATCCGCCTCAGATTCAAACCGTAAAGTGCGCACGCACTTTTCAAACTTTTTTGAATTTCGTGCGTTTCCCTCGTTTGGTTCCCGCGAAAAGGGAACAAATTCCATTCGCATTTCGCATTGGGGACCGGAACATGGCGACGTCAAGGGAAAGCGACGGCGGCGACGGCGCCGCCGACTCGAGCGCCGTGCAGGTGGCTGTGCGCGTGCGTCCGCTGAGCGCCGGCGAGCAGGCGCAGGGCTGCGCGCCGTGCGTGTCCGTGCTGGGCGAGCTCTCGGTGCTCGTCGGCGGACTAAACGGCAAGCAGTTCGACTTTGACGCGGCGTTCCCGCCCGACGCCGAGCAGGCGCGCGTGTACGACGCGCTCGTGGCGCCGCTCGTAGACCGCTTCTTCGACGGCTACAACGCCACGGTGTTCGCGTACGGCCAGACGGGCTCGGGCAAGACGTTCACCATGGGCAACGAGTTCACGCCCGGCGAGCGCGGCATGATCCCGCGCACCATGGACGAGGTGCGGCCACCACAGCGGCGCCACCGTAGCGGCGCCTTTTGGGGATTGTTCCGGGGTGTCTCACAGTGTGTTTGGGTATAAGTAGATCTTCAAGCGCATCGCGGGCGCGCCGCCGTCGGTCAAGTACGTGCTCAAGGTGTCGTACCTGGAGATCCTGAATGAGGAAATCCACGACCTGCTGACGACCGCGTCGGTCTCGTCCGCGCCGGCATCGCTGTCGGTGCGCGACGACGGCAAGCGCGGCATCTGCGTGAACGGGCTCTCCGAGCACGCGGTCGAGTCCGTCGAGCAGGTCGCGGCGCTACTCCACGCGGGCGCGCTCAGCCGCGCGACCGCGTCCACCACCATGAACGCGCAGTCGAGCCGCTCGCACGCGATCTGCACGCTCACCATGGAGCAGTACGAGTCCTCGGTCGATCGCGGCGACGAGGCCAAGTTCTCCAAGTTCCACCTGGTCGATCTCGCGGGCTCGGAGCGCGCCAAGCGCACGAATGCCGAGGGCGCACGCTTCAAAGAGGGCGTGAACATCAACAAAGGGCTGCTCTCGCTGGGGAACGTGATCAACGCACTCGCGGAGAAGAGCACACACGTGCCGTACCGAGACTCGAAGCTCACGCGCCTTTTACAGGACTCGCTCGGCGGCAACAGCAAGACGCTCATGATCGCGTGTATCAGCCCCGCCGACGTGAACTTTGAAGAGACGTGCAACACGCTGCGGTACGCCTCGCGAGCGCGTAATATCCAGAACCAGGCCGTCGTGAATCAAACTGTCAGCGTCGAGAACCAAGTCACGTTCCTCAAGCAGCAGCTCGATGTCATGCAGCTGCAGTTGCTTCAGTATCAACAGGGTAAAGGTCCTCTCCCGGCAGCTGCTATGTCGACAAATGGCCACGCGTCGAGCTTCGAAGTGGAGATTATGGAGAAGGAGATCACGCGATGGAAATCGATCGCAAAAACGCGCGAAGAAGAACTCCAGCTTGTCATGAGTGCGAAGGACAAGTGGAAGAAGCTTGCGGACGAGCTCGCGAACAAAAAGCAGAGAGCAGCTCCGGGCGGAGCGGTCCGTGCGCATTCAGTGACTGCTGAATTCCACTCGCCCAAGACCAAGGCGATGCTCCAAGATGCGATCGAGTTCGACAAGTCCATTCATGTGACGCAGTTTCCTGTTACACCCGTCAAACAAGTTGAGAAAACAATGGACAGCGGTGATGACACTGAGAGCACAAACTCATGGGAGGGTGATGTCGAGAGTCTCGAAGATGTTATCAAGGAGAAGGAGAAGATCGTTCAGGCCCTCCACGCGGCTAGTAGTGCTGGGTCGAAGAGTGGTGATGAGCATGGTCCGTTGACGGCGCTGTTCAAAGGCTACGAACGAAAGATCCGAGAGCTGGAGCAACAGGTGAACAAGTTGTCGGAAGAAAAGAAGCGCCTTGCTCGCGAGATGAGTGGCAAGAGTGAAGCAAGTGCGGGCGAGTCCCCGCACGGTCGTCTGCAAGCGCAGCTGCAGCTTGTTCAAAACCAGCTGCACGTTGCGCGTCAAGCGGAGAAGGAATGCAAGCGGCTTTCACTCCTCTGGAAGAACGGTTCGCTCAAAATCTCGACCCTGGAGAAAGAAATCGTCGCCATGAAGAAACAGAAAGCAACGCTTCAACGTCAACTTAAGGACGAGTCCGAAGCTCACCGCAAGGAGAAGCGTGAACAAAACCTGAAGATCATCCAGCTGAAGCGCCAGGAACAACGGAAGCAATACGAGCTTCAGAAGTTGACGAGTCTCCATGCGAAACAGAACAACGTTCTCAAGCGGAAGAACGAAGAGATTGCGTCAGTTAACAAGCGCATGCGCTCCCTCGTGCAGACTCAGCAGTCGGCTCAACAGATGAGGATGCAAAGCATGAAAAATCGCGTGTCTGTGATGGGAAACCGTCCGGCGGCAAGCACTGCGGCGAATGACAAATCGCCTGACACAGCTGACGCTGAAGTCATGGCAGGCATCTCTCAAGCTCTGAAGGAAACGATCAATGTACAGATGACAATCGCTGGAGCGAAGAGCGCGATTGAGATGGAGCTGGACGAACGAAAGAAGATGGCGCTGAAGATTTCAAGACTCGAGGCCGTTCGTGGTGACGAGGCTACTTCACGGGAGCTCGAAGAGCTGAAGGCTGCGCTGAAGGTCAAGAACGCGGACATCGCTTTGCTGCAGCAGAAGCTGTCGAGCGTGGAGAAGAACAATGCTCTGCCACCCTCCTTGTTCCCGTCAAAGGTTAGCCTCTGCCACCAACTTATCCGACAGCTCATGGAGACAGTGTTCGAGAGTAAAACAGCGAGTATCGAGCTTGAAGCCTGCAAAACCGACCTTGAGGCGGCCGAGGAACAGTTGTGTGAGCAATCACAACGCCACGAGGACGTCATCGCCGCGTACAAGAATCAGCTCCATAGACTTGGCCACTTCAACGATGTTGAAGTTGTCAACACCCCCACGAAGACAGAGCTTCAAAAGCTGAAGGCCGAGTTGAAGGACGTGCGAGCGCAACTCGAAGAGGCTCAAAAGCAAACTGCTGCAGCTGGGGCTAGCCCGTCCGAGCCAGCAGCTGTGAAACCGAAGAAGGCCCCAACCAAAAAGAAGCCGACTGAGACTGTCGAGTTGGTTGAGATGTCGTCAAGCAGTGAGGATGACGAGGACGACGACGAAGACGACGATTCCGATTATGTTGAAGAAGACGATGGCGCGAGGAAGAAGAAGAAACAAGTCGGTAGCAAATCTATCCCGTCCCTCGTCGGTAAGACTCGCCAGCCGCTGAAGCCTCGATTGGCAGACGCCGAACCAGCCTCCGCCATGGACGAGATCAACCAGCTCCTCTCGAAGCCAGCAGTGGTGGGCGGCACGATTTGCTGCTCATGTAATGGCAAATGTGCGACCAAGAGTTGCGCATGCCGCGCCGAGAAGCAGTCATGCGGTCCGGATTGCTCGTGCAAGGAATCCAAGTGCCACAACCGCGGCGAATCCGGCAAGGCGGTGGTAAAGAAGCGCAGCTCAGATAACCACCATGTCAACAAGGAGAATGAGGTCGAGTCGTTTTTTGATTTTGCAGACAAGGAAAACTATCAGCCAGCTCCTGCGAATGTCACGAATGTGGACAAGGAAAACGCAGCACCGCCGACGGCGACGAAGCTGAAGCAGCCGTGGTGTGGAAACAGCTCCGCCGGCTTGAAACCTCTTGCGTTCGTGAGCAAGAACCCAGCGACGAGCCTCCTGTCTAAGCCCTCTTCTAGTTTGCCCTCCAGCGGCCATAAAGCGTCCGCCATCGCGCGCTTCTTCTAGAAGCAGACAACCACCGCCCCTCCTATGTAGTAGTAAATACGTCGCCTCACTTTGTAGACACGATCAATCGTAGAACTGAGACACACAGCAGCAGACATCATCGCGTGTACTTTGAAGAAAATGATGAGTTCTACCTTGAGAAAACACACAATGTATCACCACTGTACCCACGACGCGAGCAGTTAGTCGTACAGGTGGGCGCCACCATCTTCGTCGTCCTCCTCATCCGTGTCAGAGGACGCGGCGGCGGGCTTGCGCTTGGGCGTACGGATGCTGACGCCATTCCCGGAATTCTTGCCGGCGCTGCCAACGCTTGCTGTACTTCCTCCCCTGTTCTCGCTCGACTTGGAGGCCTTCGTGCGAATGACCACGCCGGTCTCCTTCGGCTTGCGATAGTTCGACGAGTAGCTCGGGTACGATCGGTCAGAAACCTTAGACATTTCGTCTCGCTTCCTGACGAGAAAGTCCTGGATTGTTGAACGCTCGCGCGGCGAGAAGGATCCGATGTGCTCATCCGCATCCGCGACGAACAGCAGCAGCTGGTAGTTTGTCTGCCGGTCACGTAAGCCGGCCATGCATCGGTCCCACGTATCGAAATCGGTTTTGAACACCTCACAGATGTCGTAGTTGTCGCGGTCGTACGCAAAAGCAGCAAATCGGGCCTGCTCCGGCGGGATGGTCAATCGGAGGGCGATTTGCTCAGGAACCCACGTGTTTGACTCCAACAGAGCTGCGGCAGGCTTTGATGATCGGCTTGTCGTCGATACCACAAGCATACTGTTGGTATCGGTCAGACCGTCACTCTCATCCTCATCGTCCGTTGAGCCATCGTCCCCAACCTGTTCCTTTGGAATCACGAATTCGAAACGTCTTCTCTTGCAAAATCGCCATTTCGAGCGGTTCACGTAGACTACGTGAAGAAGATGGTGTCCTGCTTCAACGTCCTCTGGCTCCTCGATGATCTGAGCAACCATTCCTCGTCCTTCATACACGGGAGACGATGAGGCATCCTTGAGACGACGCCCATTCGGAAGAATCCGCGTGAGGGTAGTTGATAGCACGTCGCGGAGACGAATACGAGAGACAGGGATAGAATCGTCCGCTGGGATCTTGCCCTTCTCTTTCAAGGTCCTCCACGCCACTTCACGGATGTCATCCACGAGCATCTCTTCCCCGACTTTGATGGGGGCCACGGTCTCGAGCTCGGATTCGTCGAGGCTGAGGCGAATCTGGAGTTCATCCAGGTCGAACAAGTCGTCATCCTCTGGGTTGGTTCTAGTGACGAGCTCGTCGACTTCTTTTCCTTCCCCGTTCGCTTTGGTGGAGCTACGGAAAGGGGTTGGCTTGTGGAGCATGAGTCGAAAAAGATACTCTCCCGTCGCAAGCGGCTGACCTTCGAGCGCATACACCGAGTGCCCCTGGCCGATCGAGAGCTTGTACAGCGTCGTGTCCACCGATTTGATTTCGATACCAGCACGATGGTTCCCTCGCAAGATCTTAAACGTGTCGACGGAAAGATTCAAGCGAGCAGCAATCTTGCTCTTCAACGCGCGAACGGTTTCACGCCGATCAATACGGATCTTCTCGGCGAGGGCGTCGAGGTGCCACACACTGATCTCAATCGTATTGACTTCGCGCTCGAAATGCGTCTCCGCGGCGGAGGCGTCGCTCAAATCATCGCACTCTTCGAAAAAGATCTCGTTCCCATTCACAAAGTTGAAGTCCTTCTGCAGCCGCGACTTGAGTGTCTGAGGGCTCTCGTCGCGGTTGAACACTTTCACCGGTGTCGAGGTGTACGACGTGCCCGTCTTTCGCACCAGGCGTATCTTCTTCTCCGGTGGAATGTCGAATTTGGCCCGGAGATACGTCGTAAACGTCTCCAACGTCGAATCCTGTGGCACCTGAACATGACGAGACGACATGTCGGGCGTCGATGGAGCATCTGCAGTCTCCTGCACCTCGAGCGGGTCGATGAAGCGTCTCACGTACAGCTGCAGCTTGCTGGAATCGTGTGCCTCCCATTCTTCCTCGTCCTTCTTCGCTTCCAGGTACAGCTGGTTGCTACCATAAATGTTGAGCTGTGTCAGGGTCTTTCCATCTCGACCCTCGTAGGAGTCGGTGAGGAGTCCGGTATAGTCGTTGTACATCCGCAATCGTGTGTTCTCGAACTTTGGCATGGCGCCAAGCAACTCTCCCGCGAAGGCTTCGTACGCAAGGGCATGAGCCTCTTTTACGGTGGCTGTCTTGTAAACGTGCATGCTCTTCTCTAGTTTGTTCTTGGAGTTCGTCTTCATGTAGAACTTTATCAGCATCTTCTTCGCCATTTCAGCGCGCTCCAACTCTTGTTTGCGATGGCGTTCTTCTTCATCATGCATGCGCTCGATCAGATACTGCGGGATGCTTTCTTTTGTAGTCACATTGACATTCTTCTCTCTAGAGACCAGCCGATACATCAACATGTACGCGCACGTGCTGTAGCTGATTCGTCCGCCATAGCTGCTGTTGCTGTTGCCACCCCAAGCCTTCTTCACTTCAACTTCCGAGAGCTCGGTGACTGTGGAGTCGTTGAAATCGTACCACTTGTCCGTTTCGAACGACTTGATGTACGCGTAATAATGACCTCCCAGTGCACTGCCTGAGTGGATGAGAACTGAGTACAGCTCATATACAAACGGGCCTGCCTTGTCGATCAAGGCATTCACATCAAATCCAGCGCTCCATGTGTCTGCACTGATGTTCCCAGTCAGTGGTTGCCCATCTTCATCCGTGAAGCTCACTGGCTGTGTTTCGTCCATCGACGACATTCGTCGTACTCGCTCTGTAGCCACCGAAGCTGCATCGAAAGACGGGGAACGGTTCTCCAATTCGTGACGCTCCATCGACATTTTGCGCGCAAAGCTTCCCCTCACGCCACCACCTTCCTCGTCGTGGACGTACGAATTCATGTCGAGGTATTTCGGAAAGGTGACTTGATCGTGCAGTTTCACACGTGAGTCGGTGACGTAGTCGTAGTCAAAGCGCTTCAGCTGGAGAGACAACAAGTACGGTAGCTTGGAAAACTTGAGTCCCTTGATAGCATCTCTCTTCGTTTGGCAGCGATCACACATCCACTGGTTGTCACCATCGAGGACTTCAGGCTTGAGGAAGAATTCAATGGCTTCCTCAATGCTTTTCATCATTTTGGTGGACCCAAACGGGCGAATCACGAGCGACAGATCAAGAAACTCGTCGTTGCGGGACGATTCATAACCGCACGAGCGGCACTGAACGTAGTCCTTCATGGTACCTTGGTACAAGTCGTTCACGAGCGTCTCGTTCACCGTGCCCTTAAACGACTTCTCCAGTGCATCGAACAGCACGCGGCACAGTTCCTGCACATCGTGCTGCTGAAACACGTCGGCCCCCGTCCAACCAAAGCTCTTCGTGAGGGCCTTGGTGGAGATGGCTGACTGGTTGGTCAACTCGAGCTTGGCGAACAGCTTCTGCAGCTGAAATGGGATATTGTCCTCCTCCGCCTCGTCGTCATCCATGCAGGTCCACTTGTAGAGCCCCAGGCGCAGCTCGGGCGTCATAAACATGGTCTGCAGCAGCGAGTTCATGTAGCACGTCGCGCCTTGGTTCGACAGACCCGTGAACGCGTTGCGGCCGCCGCGCTTGAACTTGTTCTCACCCGTCGCGTAGCCCTTGGCAGCCGGTCCAATGAACGGTCCCACCGACGACGAGTACCCGCTTGCTGCCGACGTGGGCGACGTCGACGCGAGCACGAGCGCCGTGGACGACGACGTGTTGGCGTCGGGCGAGTCGTACAAAAAGTCGAAGCCGTCGTCGTGGTCGTCCTTGCGGGGCGGCAGCTGCTTGAGCGCCGAGCCCAGTTGGTGGCGGTGCGCGGCGTTCGGGGCGTGGTCGTGGTCCGAGAGGTTGTCGCGCAGCAGGTTGTCGTCGTCGTCGTCCGAGGCCGGCAGCGCCGAGTACTGCGCCGAGTACTGCACATAGCGGCGCCGGTCCTCGTCGGCGTCCTGCACGTCCTGGTCCAGGTCGTCCAGGTCGCTCGCGTTGCCGACGTTCACCGAGACGTCGTCGTTGTCATCGTCGCTTCCGTTGCCGGCGGTCGTCGTCTGCGTGAGCGGGTGGTCGCCCAGCGAGAGCGACGAGAGGTCCGCGTACGGCACCGGCGCCGGCGCCGGCGTCGAGGCCGCGCCAGCGCGCGCCACGACGCCCTCGTCTTCATCGTCGCGGAACGCGGCGCTGGAGACCGCCATGGAGAGAGAGAGAGAGAGAGAGAGAGAGAGCTCCTTTCCTTCCCCTGTTGTTTTTCCGCCTTGGAGGGGAGAGAACTTCCGTCCCCCTTTGGTCGATCCTGCCCGGCGGGTTGAAGGCGGGTTTTCGAACTGTAACACGGGATGGTTGACTGTTTTGACGCACACAGGCGAATGGGTGGGGTTCAACGACCAAAGATTCGAGAAACCCCACCTCATCGGTTCGTAACAAGGATGTGGGTGCACCTAAATCCGATGTGGACCACATATCTTTGGTGTGGTGAACATGATGGTAAGTGGTGGGTTTTTGGGTGGATCCAGCGTTGCCTGTTGTTGGCAAGACACATGGGCCGGCCACGCCGCTGTTCAAGTCGTGATTGACGGCAAGGACGATTGCGCGCGCGCGCCGTACGAACCGCGCCTACATGCTGCAGCCACTGGACGAGGTGGAAGACAAGTTTGCCGCGCTGGAGGATCCGCAGTCCGCGCTCGATTCCGCATCTTCCGCTGCCCCCGACGCCGCGTCGAGCCAGCTCCATCTCGCCGCCGCCGCCGCGCCCTCTGTGACCTCGGGTGCCGGCAGCGCCACCGACGACGCCGGCGACTCGGACCACCTGCCGCACAAGAAGCGCCAGAAGAAAATGTCTACGGGCGCCAACGCGCTGACCAAAGAGCTGTCCGCAGAGCAGAAGGCGATCGTCAAGATGAATGTCACGCGCGACGCCACGACCGACGGCTTTGTTAAGTGCTGCTACTGCGAGAAGGAGATCTCGTCCAAGAACGTCGACCGCTGGGCCTCGCACCTGCGCGGCTGCCTCAAGGCGCCCGAGGAGGTGAAGGCGCAGATCCAGCCCTTCCGCACTGCGCAGACGGCGGTGCCCGGCGCCGCCGGCGCGCCGCCCGCGGCCACGGCCCCCGCTTCTGCTGGCCTCGCGTTGGCTGCCCCGTCGATCGGTTTGCACGCTGCGCCAGTGGGCAGCCCCGCGACCACCGCTGCCGCCGCTGCTGGCACCGGCGTCGCCCCGACGGGCCAGCTCATGACGGGCGCTATTGGCGGAATGACGCCGGTGCTCACGTCGGGCTACAACGAGGTGTTCAAGGTGCACGTGTCGAAGGACTACATGAAGTTCAACGCGGCGCATTTTATCGCCTACAAGGGCTTCCGGGAGCGTCTCCACGGCCACAACTACCGCGTGGCCGTCACGATCACCGGCACGGTCGGTCCGGATGGATACGTCGTGGACTTTGGCGAGATCAAGAAGATCGCGCGCGTGATCTGCAAGGACCTGAACGAGTCGTTCCTCGTGCCCATGAACAGCGACGCGCTCAAGGTGAGTTATGCCAAGTGTAGAACCCCGGCTGAGTTAGATATTTGAGGTTGCTCACGCACGAGCGACTGCTTCTGTAGATCACGTTCGATGGGACTAACGTGCACATCGTCACCGAAGACAACGCCAAGTTCAGCTTCCCGAAGGCCGACTGCTCGCTGCTGCCAATCATCCACTCCTCTGCGGAGGAGCTGGCCATCTACATCGTACGTTCGCATTCCCGAGTTGGCTCGGATGGTATCCTCAGTTATCTCACTCTGCTTTCCATTTTCCCCATGTACAGAGCAACCAGATCATCGAGGCCTTCACGGTGGTGGCGCTGCTCGAGCGCAACGTGCGGAAGCTCGAAGTGAGCATCTCAGAGGCGCACATGCAGATGGCGTCCTACGAACGGAGCATCCTCCCCGGCCCGTGAGCGTGCTCTCGGTGTCTCCTCCAACTAGAAATATCGAGAGAGAATGAACCCGATCACGAGATTTCCACAATCCATTTATCGTATAATTCCACATCCATTACCCGTTTTTTGGGAATCTTGGCTCATGTGGACCACACCGCCGCAGAGCGAACACCCAGGCCTGTGCTTCGCTGTTGATCATCACCGCACGAATCCGGAACACCCGCGATCTCACCGCCCCACAGCTCCATGCTCGCTCGCTCGCTCCTGCGCTCGGCCGCCAAGGCCTCGTCCGCCCAGGCGGGCTCCCTCGCCAGCCGCACGCTGCTTGGCGGCGTGGCGCGCTTCAGCGACGCGCCGACGGTGCGTTTTCGCCCTGTACACAGCCAACGCATTGCGTGCTCGAGGCTGACGATTTTTCTCTCCGCGTTCTTGTAGATGCACGGTACGACGATTCTGTGCGTGCGCAAGGAAGGCAAGGTGTGCGTGATCGGCGACGGCCAGGTGTCGCTGGGCCACACCGTGGTCAAGCCGAACGCCAAGAAGGTGCGCCGCATCAACGAGAACATCGTCGCGGGCTTTGCCGGCTCGACTGCCGACGCGTTCACGCTCATGGAGCGCCTCGAGAGCAAGCTCGAGGAGTACCCGGGGCAGCTCACGCGCGCATGCGTGGAGCTGGCTAAGGCGTGGCGAACAGACAAGTACTTGCGCCACCTCGAGGCGATTCTCATCGTCTCGGACAGCAAGCAGTCGTACACGCTCACGGGCAACGGCGACGTCGTGGAGCCCCACGACGGCATCATCGGCATTGGCTCGGGCGGCACCTACGCGCTCGGTACGTGACGTGTATCCTCGATTGCTCCATTATTGCTTACACGCCCGAGATGTCTAACGCTGTGGTGTGGATCTCGTTTAGCTGCGGCACGCGCTCTCATCGACCAGCCGAACATGGACGCCGAGCAGATTGGCCGCAAAGCCATGGAGATCGCTGCCGACATTTGCGTTTACACGAACCACAACTTTGTGTGCGAGATCCTCGAGGACAAGGCCGAGGTGAAGGAGTAAGCGACGAACCTGACTTTGGGATGGCCCGTGCTCACGAACGACCACGTATGACACAGCGAGATGAGAGATAGATAGATCGTCTTTTGCTATTTCATACAAGTCCAAAGCGAAGGGAGGAGAAAAAAGAAAGAAAGGTGGTCCGTCGTTCCGGTGTGGGTGCATTCACCCCACCCAGCGCGGGCTTGTGCTTTTCCCACTTCGGTCCTCTTCGAGCGAGTGGTGTCCTTCTCATCAGTGGCGACCTCTAGATGGCTTCTTCTGTCGAATAAAAAAATTCCTCTCTCGTTCCGTCTTCGAGTTTTCTTTCTGTCGATATCAGGCTGACGCACCTCAGTCGTGAGATCCTCGCGATCGGCAGAGCGAGACGGGGTTGTCAACCTAGATGTTGTTGGCGATGACCGTGTTGTACTTGTCGATGTTGCGCTTGAGGATGTCTTCTAAGGGGCCCATGACACGCTTGAACGTCTTTCGGTCGAGCGTCAGACACTTGACGGTACCCTTGGCGACGACCGTGGCCTGGCGCGGCCGCGTTGTCAGCAGCGCAATCTCGCCGAAGTATGCGCCAACGGCGAGGTCGCCCATAACCACAGGCGGCTCATCCGGGTTCAGCTGCTTCGAACACGTAGCCACGCCTTCTTCGATGATGTAGAACATGTTGCCTTCGTCTCCCTGCGTAATGATCACCTCGCCGTCGGAGAAGGTTTCTGTCTTGAGCGCATCGGCGACCGTCAGCCGTTCGTACTCGCTTAGCGACTCAAGCAGCGGCACACGTTCAATGAAGCCCTTGTGGGCCTCGCGCTTTTTCAGCGTCGTCTCCATGATGATGTACTTGAACGTCTGACGGTCCAGCGCCCAGGCCTTTGACTTTTCCACGGCCTTCACAGTCGCAGCGCGCGGGGCGTTGTACATGAGCGCGAGCTCGCCGAACGACATGGACGTGGTACACTGCGTAAAACACACAAAGGAACAGGTCAGGTGTGATGTCCCATAGTATCTCCAAGTAGCGTAGTAAAGCAGCGTACCGTCTGGACGAGGATCTCGTCCTTGTAGACCTCGCACACACCGCTCTCGAGAATGTAGAAGTTGTCGCCGTCGTCGCCCTGCTTGATGATGATCTCACCGGCCTCAAAGTCTCGGGGGAAGATCGCGTCCAGCACGATCTGGAGCTGCTTTTCGTCCAGCGACTTAAAAAGGATGTTCTCCGCGACCATGCGTGTGATCTGCTGGCGCTCGCTGTCCGACTTGGGGTGCACCACGCGCTCAAAGGTCTTGGCACTGAAAGTACATCCTGTCAGCTTTTTTTTACCCCAACAAACGAGGGCTTCATAACAGCACCTACCTCGATGGATCGATGGTCTCCGCCGACACGGACGTTCTTCGGCCCTTTACGATGGGCTTGGGCGGCTCGGGCTTGTCGCGGATCTCGCCCACGGCGTCACCTTCTTCCTCATCCTCACTCTCCGATTCGTCGGAATGGTGGTCTGTCGAAGAAGCGGCGATTAGACTAAAAGCAATACCAAACAGAGAGCCAAACCGCCCCACGTACTCGTGTGCGGGTGGTGGTTCGGGTGGCCCGCGGCCGGGTCGGCGTCCTTGGGCGTGTTGGGCTGCGAGAACGACTTCTTCTTGGGCAGCGCCTGCTCCGGGTAGTTGGACTGAAGGTACTGGATGATGTGGCTGATCGGGTTCTCCGGCTTGGACAGCAGCAGCGACTCGACGAGGTTGATGAAGAGCGTGTTAATGCCCTTCTTCTGGAGATAGTCCTGCAGCTCCTGCTGCACTCCTTCGGCGTCGGCCATCGTGGATAGACTGAGGGAGAAAGGGGTCGCTTCGGAAAGTCTACTCGCGAGTTCACGCGTTCGCGGGGGCAATCAAGCGGGCAGAGTCGTCCGGAGCCGGCGCCAGTTTTGCTTCTGCTGGAGCGTGGCGGGCGCGGCCGATGGAAAACAATGGGCAGGGAGATTGGTCGCACGCCCCAACGACTTTGCGACGCCGAGTTTGGAACGCGGCCGCCTCTCGCGCCCCTGCAGTTACAAGGATTTTCGTTGGGCTCTTCGTTTTTTCCTTTCAACGCCGTTTCCGCAGTTTTTTATTTCGGGAATCTTTCCGTTCGAGCTCGAAACGGTCTCTTGAAAACGGATGTAATTCAGCATTTGATCTTGTATTGATTTACGATTTCTATAGCTTTTATGGTGCTACGTGTCGCACACAACGACATAAATGACGGATATCTTACCAACCCTCCAAAGATAGCGCGTGCGTGCGGGGTCACTTCGCAGCAAATGGAAAGAAATATCTCGATTCAAGTGTACTGTAGTGTACCCCATCACAAGCCCCACACTGGCAGCCACTTGGTGTGGCCCACATAAAAATGACTTGGAGCCCACCAGCCAATCCCGCGACAGCATCGGTGAAACGCAAGTTTCCCCACGAAGCTCACCCAGCACCATGGCGCCCACCGCCGGCACGCGCCTGCGCTTCAAGAAGTCGGCCGCCAAGGGCCAGGCCAAGCACCAGAAGAAGGTGCCGTCGCTCAAGAACCGCATCCGCGCGCTCGAGCGGTTCCTCAAGCGAGGCGGCGTACGTTAGACCCTGCTTTAGTGACCACAACCTCCTCCAGAGTCACTGACCGGCATGATTGCAATGCAGAGTATTGACGACAAGACCCGCGCGGCCAAGACGCGCGAGCTGGAGCAGCTGCAGAACGAGGTAGGCGATGTCGGGTCAGTTTGGGTTTATTGTTGTTGGGTTGGAGCTAACAGTGTGCGGTGACGCGATGCGATTCGCAGCGCAACGAGAAGGAGCGCGTGGAAGAGGAGAAGAAGAATGCCGAAAAGTACAAGAAGGTAGGACAGGGCATGGCGCGTGATGCGGTTGGCGATCGAAGTTTGCATGACTCAGCGTCTGCGTGTTTGCTCGTGTAGCCGCGATTCTTTGAGCGTGTGAAGCTGATGCGCAAGCTGAAGAAGGCCGAGTCGCAGCTCGAGTCGGCGGACGACAAGAAAGAGAAGCGCGCTTTCCAGAAAGAGTACGACCAGGTCCGCCACGACCTCATGTACCTGTACTACTACCCGAAGGCCGAACAGTACCTGTCGCTATTCCCGGCCAAGCCCCACTCGGACGAGAACCTCAAGCGGTACGTGGGACGATAGCACCGCAATCACATGAAGATCCCAGGTTTTCTTATGTATTCTGGCCTTGTTGTGTGTGACAGACAAGAAGAGCTGCGCGAGGCGGCGATCGTTCGGTTCGAAGAGGAGCAGCCTCTTGATGCTTTCCACAAGTTCTGCTATGCGGACGGCAACGCGGCGCCTGCAGCGGCCAAAGCGGCCGCGATTCTTCAGGTCAAGAAGCCCACGAAAGAAGAAGAGAAGAAGAAGCTCAAGAAGAAGAACAAGAAGGACAAGAAGACGGATGGTGTCGACGAGCCGAGCAAGAAGAAACAGAAGAAGGAGTCGCGCGTGCTGGCAGACGAGGATGACGTTGAGGCCGACGCGGCTGATGCTAAGTTGAGCGATGCGGAGGGCGAGGAAGAAGAGGACGATTTCTTCTTGTGATCATGCCCAAGCATACTTCGCCTCCCAGAACATCACCTCAACTCATGCAAACATAAGTCACTCGTATGCACACTCCCAATAGATTCCATATTCAAACATTGTGTAGGATGCACACACGGAAGCAAAACAAACAGTGGCTGCGTAGTCATCTCTGTCAAAGCCATCGCACACAGGTTTTGTTCCTGATCGTAGTTCGTCCTTCTATTTACCGTTCGCTGCTCTTTCCTGCCGAATCCATGTGTCCACAAATGCACCAACACACGGCAAACACGATGGAGCGTCGACGCTGCTCGAGTTACCCTTCGTGACCTGAAAAGCACCACCAAAGTTTGGCGATGTGCTCTCGGCGAGCTTCACTAGATGAGAATAGACAGCGACGACGAATTCTCGACCTCACTCAGGCGGTTGTCCGCGATCATCTCGGCTTCATTTCGAGATGCTGCAGCAAGCGCATTCATGTTCGTGAAGCTGAACGAGCGGAAGGCTTCGTTCATCGCCGATTCTTCGCGTGGGCCGCTGTACATTCCGCTCGGGAACCTCAGATTATTCTCGCCGCGATACAGCGAATCATCTGCAATCGAAACGTGGCGAGAGCTCGGTTCACTTACGGTGACGCTTGGTTCGTGATCACTCTTGAAGCTGCTATTCACGACTGCTTTGTCATCCGCCGACGTGCTTGGAGCTGACTTTGCCCCGACCAGTGCACCAAATTCGTTCATCAGGTTCTCGTCTGAGTCCGTGGATGACGGGTTTCCTCCCACAGCGGCATTTGCAGTGTCTTCGCCAGCTCCAGACTCTGATTGTTGGTCGACCATGTTGCTGTCCACTGACTGGGCATCAATGTCGAATTCTTCGTCGTCGATGAATATATCAGTGAGGTTTCGATTGTTGAAGTAGCTCGTGTCGTTTGGTCCTTCAAGCGTGGGGACAAACGGCGGAGTGGAGTCAAGAAGGGTGTCCCAATCGATGCCTTTAAAGAATGGATGGTTTTGAACGCCTTCCCAATCTAGCCGTTTTGAGGGGTCTGGTTCGAGCAACCGGTTGATGAGATCGATGGCTTCGTCCGATAAGCACTTGTCTCCGTCTGGCCAGAGTATCTGGCGCTCGAGAATGTTGTTGAAAATCGCCTCGACAGTCTCGTCGTTGAATGGAGGAAACCCGACGAGCATCTCATAGAGAATCACTCCAAGCGCCCAGAAGTCGACAGGCGGACCGTGTGGCTCATTCAGGATGATCTCAGGGCTGAGGTAGTCAGGAGTGCCGCATCGGCCGTATGTGTGAGAATATGCTCGTTTCTTCTTCGTGTGGCGCTTCGGTCGAGTCGGGTTCATCAAGTCGAGATTGAAGTCGTCTTCGAAGTCGACGTCTTCTGGGGAATGTATCCGTTGCTCTCCGCTTTCCCCCGCTAGAGTTCCGTGCTGTTCACCGAGCATTCCTTCACCATCAGGAGATTCTGATTCCGAGTCGCTCAAACTCACACCCTCCTCTGATAATCCGAAGTCTGTCAACTACTCAAAGAAAAAGTTGGATGCTGTAATGAGTAAGTCATGCCAGCTGTGTACATTCAGGAATTTGCATCCTACCTTGATATGACCACTTGACGATATAAGGATGTTATCTGGCTTGAGGTCCCTGTTGCACCAACAAGACATTTACATCAGCATGTGCGACAACAAATATATTCTCCGAGTGGAACGTACCGGTGAACGCATCCCTTCAAGTGGAGGTGGTAGAGGGCGAGAGCAACCTCCGCAATGTACACTCGAGCGACCTTGAGCACAATATCAATGTTAGCGCGATACTATGGCAAGGGAGCAAGGTAACATACCTGTTCTTCTAGCTGTACAATGCACTCGAGAAGAGACATGAAATCACCGCCAGGAAGATACTCCATCACGAGAAAGAGATTCCTCCTGCACCAAAATCAATGTTAGTACTTCACCTCGTAGAGCTGCATCAAAGTGCGAGCGTACTTGGTCTGGAAGGTCCAAAAGAGCTTGACGACGAATGGACTCTCGACACTGACTAAAATGTCCCGTTCGGTCTCTATGTGCTGGATCTATAAAACAAAACATCGCATGGATTCAGTCTTCGATGAAAGCGCCCAAACTAATAGTACGTGCGGGCTCACCTGTTTCTTTCGCAGGACGTGTTCCTTAGCGAGCACCTTGATCGCGTACTGATCACCAGTCGTCTTCTTTCTCGCGAGATACACTTTCCCGAAGGCACCCTTCGATATCGGCTTGACAATCTGGAAATCTCGAATCGAAACTCGACATGCACTGGGGCGCCGAGCACTGGGAAGTGATACTGGCACGCTTCTGTTTGATCCGTTCTCAATTTCTTCGAGAGACTTCGTTCGCTGAAACGGAGCGCGCCCCTCGTTCGGTCCTTGCTGCAGAAGAACTTTCTGCGTTTGTCGCATCTTGCTCATCTTGGCATGGATGAGGTTCCGGATGTGGTGGCAGTATTTCAAACCTCTTTCGACCGCGAAATTCGACGAGTCTGTCGGCTCTTGCATCCGTATACGATCCAGGATCTTGATCAGACGCGAGCAAAGCGCAAACGAATCAACCTGGGACACATCGCATGAAGACGCTTGAATGGATATCACGCGCAGCGCGTTGTAGAAGTGCAGAGCTTCAGGATGAAAGAGTGAACGCATTGCCTCTGAATCTAGATTCGTCTGAATTGAAGTTCCCAGTCGGGTCAGCGCATTGTTGATTTGGTCCGCCTCGAGCTCGAATCGCCGCGACATGACACAATAGTTAGTGTGCTCGTCCAGACTCCACGCGTCCACTCGACACTCGCAAAGCTTGCAGACCACCATGGCCTCTTCACACCGCCGGAATCTCACGGAAAGTGGTCGAGACGTGTACTGGAGCATGTCGATGACCTCTTCCGGCATCAGCGACACAACGTCGCGGCCATTGATGGCGTCGACAATCAACCCCCGCGTGATCGTCGCCCATGGTGGGATTTGCAGGATCGTCTTGGTCCACGCCCCGTCTTGCACGCTCTTCACCATGACTTGCCGCCTTGTATCGTTGATCACAAACTCAAGACCGAGGAATCCGTCGCCGAATTTTGCCTCAAAGGTATCGTTCCGCGTGACGATGGAAAGTGGAGGTTGCTGGGGCTGCGCCATAGGCCCACTGGACTCGTCTGGCTCGCCCGCTTGGGTCACCACACTCACCGGCAGCGGCGGCACCATCCCGGCGGCGTCGCCGTCGACCGAGATTTCCAGTTCCGTGAGTGAATCCACCGACCCTCGCGTCGAGCGCCGCAGCAAGTGGCGATCAAGCCGTCCAGCGCCATCTGCGAATGCGTGCGGCGAGGCGGCGCTTCTGCTGAACCGTCGCGCGCTGTCCGCGCCACTACCACCCCCGCCGCCGCCGATGCTGCCAATGCCCGTGTTCACCGAGTTTCCGTACGGCGGGATATTGAGGCTAAACTGCCGTAGCAGCTTGCGCGGCGCGATCTCTTGCTGCAGCTCCTCGTTCAGTAACTCCATCGCGCCGCCCAATCCTTGCGGGAATCTCGTGGCGCCGTCGGATTCGTTCGTCGGCCGGATCGAGTGGAGCAGCTCGCCGACGCTCTCGCTCTCGCCGTCGTCGTGGCCCGCGATCGACGCCATCTCTTCTCGTGCGCGGGGCGACGCCGTGCCGCCTACACCAGCCGTCACCGACACCGACGTCGCTTGCTCTTCCTGGCTGCCGCCGCTGCTGGCGCTGCCGCGACTGCTCGCGCTGTCGCGCGTCCGCTCGACCCGCTTGTGTCGCGGACGAGCCGTCGATGCCGCGGCCCCCTCGCCGTCCCCCAGCGACGGATGAGGCCGTCGCTTGCGCGTGCTCGCGGCGCTGCCGGAGCTCACAATCCTGGCCGGCGTCTCGCGTTCCGTCTGCGCTGCCGACGCGAGTCGCCGCTTGCTTCTCGTTTCCTTTTCCTCCCTCCTCGCCGCTGCTTGGCCGCGCGCTTCGCTTCTTCGCTCCTCTCCCCTCTCTCCTCCGTCGTCCTCCTCTCCGGTTTCGTCGGGGCGGGGTGGGGCGGGCGAAGGCTGGATCTATCTCCCCTCCCTCCCCTCCTCAACGACAACAAACGGAGATAAAAAACAGGAACGGAAGAAAAAGAAAATAAACTTCGTCAATCGCCCGTGGAGAGCCGAAGGCCGTTCCAGGGTGCGATCGATCCGAGCCGAAGCGAGCGCTCGGCGTCTGCACTACAGTGGACGGCGCCGGGAAAATCCGAGCCAACAACGACACGCGCCCCCGCCGCGGCTGCACACGCACTCGGCGCCCAGTCCCTCTCTCTTCCTGCTCCCCCACTTCGCGTGGCGCCGCTCGTCGCTCACGCGCTCGTTCGGCTCAGCCTGGTTGACGCGGTCCGGCGACAACGCGTGGGCAGAACGAAATGATGCTTCGACGCACGGTCGCGCGGCGTTTTGTTCTGGTTGGTAGTGATGTGTACCCGTACGCCTGCCCGCCCGCCTGCCGCTCGTGTTTTCAGCCGGCGGCGTGCGCGCCAAGCTCGCCCTTTGTCTTCTCGTTTTTTTTCCAAACAACAGAGTTGACGTTTCTCTTGTCGGCTTTTTTCTGCGCCCTCGAAAAACATCGATCGGGTGCTCAGCAGGTCCAGTGCTCTTGGCGGTGTGCCCCAAAAGTTCCAGGGAAGGGGTGCGCGAGGTTTTATCGATCCCCCTCTTCACTGCGAGCCAAACCCTGAACATCCACACGCACACAACAGCGAAGCGACAAGGTTTTGGGGTGGCTGCGCTCTCAAAAGTCTCCTCGCATTTCCGGCTTGTGAAAAGTGAAGCCCAAAAATCTATGGAACAGTTTACCTGAAAATGTACGTAGAGACACAAAATTCCCCTTTTTATCGGGAACTTTCGATCTCACGGCCGGGCCAACTTGCGTGTGGCAGCCACCATACACTCTGGGCCAATTTTCGCGCCAAGGACTCGCATCATCGCATGCCGTTTATTACCCGCGAAGCCAGCGCGGGTGGTGGGGAGTGAGTGATCGAAGTACCGTTCGGCGTCGTCAACTCGAGTGATTTTTTCCACAAGAAAATATAAACGCACCATGGCCACTGTGGACCCGGCAGGTGTGGAGGGCCAAACGCTCGAGGGCCTATCAGAAGGGTATCCACATAGGCGTGGTGTTGTCCCTCGTGGCCGAGGTCCTTGCCAATGGCGTCATGAGCAACGTTTTCAAATATCAGCGGCAGAGCCACATCGCGCAGCCGACACACACGAGCGAGCGCGCGAGCCGACACCCAAGTTGTCATTTGATGGATGTTGAGCCTTTCCCAGCGGAGGAGAGGAAGCGTCTCCACGGGGGGACAAAACATGGCGTGCTCTGCAATCACCGCCAATCGATCTTGTTTGATCCATCCCCTTCGTGTCCTGTACCGTAGGTGAACAGGAGGAGCGGGTCTTCGGAGAGAAGCGGCGCCGATGGTCGAGCACATAGCATTCCTCCTAACCAGTGATACTCCATGATATGATATCCTGTACCTCCAACTAGATACACAAATCCGCAACAATAGGATTTGCCCACAATGGCATTGCTCAAACTATAAACTTGGCCAACCGTATGAGGATCAACATAAATCCTAAGTAGGGAAATGGGTCCTGCGACTGCACCTCACATGGTTGCACTTTCCTTATCGGCAGACAGGCGTACAAGTTGCCAAGCTTTCCCGGCGGGCAGCAGATCTTTCCGTCCACTTTGGTCCACCACGCCACACGGTGGATCCACTGTCAGCGTGCACGGCACCGTCCTCCACTGTGTGGGTGGATGAGTGAATGAAAATGGTGCTCGCGTGTTCCGTTCATGTGGTTACTCAGACCTCCCAGGCATGGGCATGTAAATGCCGCTTGTGGGGAGCCGGTGGTACGATGGCGCTCAGTTACTCCAGGTACAGTTGTGATGTGCTTGTGATGTGGTTGCAGGTGTTTTACATTGGCGGATGGAACTCAGCATCCGGGATGCTAAATGGCCTCCAGATTTTTCTTCGTGGTCCCGTTCCCCACTCCGACATCACGTGACAGCTGGTGCGAACGCCATGCCTGTGGACGTCTGTGTCCATTAGATGGTCGAACCGGATGGAGCATCCGAACGTCCTCCGGACGTCTCGTTCTGCTGGGCGATCCACGACACGGCCTCGGCGAAATCCGCGGCGACAAACGACGGTGAGATGCCTGAGACATCCGTGAATCACATTGGCGTCGTTAGGTTTCCATTGCCCTTTCGGATGGTAGATGAAGGCCCTTTAGACTGGTACCGTACCAGCGGTGGCTTCGTCGTCCGTGCGGTACTTGCCTGTACGCACGAGCACGCCCCGCAGGCCGGCGGCGATGGCACCACCCACGTCCTGTCGCACGTCATCTCCGATCATGACGGCGTCTTCCGCATTGACACGGCTGCAGTGGGATACATTCCGCACAGAACACGAATTGAGGTCCCCGAACCAAACACATCGATACACGCTCTTGCCCTCTCCAGCGGTGACGTACAGTGATTCGAGCGCCTGTGTGAAATAACTGCGCGACGGCTTGCTGTTCCAGGATCGCAAACGGCATGCTTCGTAATCAGCAACTCATACTTGGACCGATGACGACCATCTCAGTTGAAGGCCAACGAACCCGATGACCGTCGCAGTGGTGTTCGCCGCGTACTCGAGCGCCTTGACAAAGGCACCGGGGCCGAGGTTGAGACCGTCCTTGACAGCAAAGTACCTCGCTTCGTGAAGCGCGATGAGCGACCCGCCATTCAAGAGAATGCGGAAGGCTTCGTTCAACTAGTGAACACATGGTGAGTCAGGTTCACACCGAATCAACTGTCTCCAGCGTCCCCCTCCCCAACAGACTCACTCGGGCATAATGGAATTGCTTTGGCGCAAGGCCCACGACGACGGCGTTCGGATTCTCTTGAGGCAGTCCGACGAACTCGGCCTCAAGCGACGGATCCACGAGCAACAAGGGGCGCAGGCCGCGCTGCTCCAGTAGCGAGCGTGCGATGCTGCCGGAGGTGAGCACGCTCTCTGGCTGGATCGCTGTCAGTCCGATCGCGTGGAGCTCGCGGATCTACCTCCCAGAACATCGTTGTGGCCGTAAATTGCGGCCCCTTCCAGATGCATATTCAGTAAACGAGTATTGGCTGTACGCACCAAATCGTCGCGCGACTTCTTGGTAGTGTTGGTGACTGCGACATCCCGTTGAAACCATCAGTACTAGTAGGAGAGCCCGATCCACCGCACCCTCGCTCGCTCGCTCATCTCCATGCGGACGAGCGGAGAACACATCGGGAGGAAACCGCGTTATTCCGCGGTCCGCGCCGTTCCCCCTCGTCGCGATGCGTCTCGCGCCTGTCCGCGCGGCGGTCGGACGGCCACCGCGCAGCCGCACACGCGCAGACGCAAGGCGAGCGCCCCTCCCGCTCGCGCACCAGTTGCGGTTCCAAAATGGCGAAAGGATCAAGGGACGCACCGAAGCGTACGCCCAGCGACGGGGTCCGGAGTAACTGTTCCAGCGCTTCGATACACCCGGGAATGACCGCGTCTTCAATGTGGAGCGTGCCTGAGCAGCGATAGACGCGAAAAGGGACCGTTTAGACGCCGCGAGCTACAGCAGCTGCGGGCCCGGGGGAGAGGGCGCGCGCATGTACACGCACGTACCACTGAGGTCCACGAGCACGCCGCGGACGCGCGCCATGCTCGCTCGATGAAGAGCGACGAGGAGGAGAAGTCTTCGTGACCGCGATTGACGGACACGGTTTCTCAAAACTACCAGGATAGTCCACAGACTCAGCAATATTTCATCTTGAAGTTCGAGAAGGTAAACAGGATTTGGGGGAGTGTTTTTCACTGAGCCACCGCCGGCAACACTCGCTTGTTGGCACGAGGGGTGTCAACGCGTGGTTTCAGTTTAGACCGTGAGCTTTGTGACTAAACAGCCCACCGGGATCCACGAGAACAAAACTTGCCCGACCAGACCTATCACCACAAAGAAACTCAAGAAACACCAGCAAATAACAACGGTGGCGTTTGTGAGGATCGCTTTCAGCCAACTCAGGTGATGCTGGCCTGTCTGAGAGAGACTCATCATTCCTGCCGCCTCGATCCCATGTATCGCTCGCTTCGCTGTGTGCGGGAGATCAGTGTCACTTGGAACCCATGAATTGGTTGAATTGGTGTGACCCACGCAGGGCGTGTCTGGGGTTCAGCTTCCATCCCCTTGCAGAGTTGGTGAATCAACTTTGACCCACGCGGATTGGTGGAATCTGTGTTTTTGGCTCGGTTCGGATTGGTTCGAATACCGCCAAGCAGACTCGCTCATGGGCGCGAAACTCCCCATCAAACCGAATCGGCGCCGCGCCGAGAACACGCGTAGAGATCAGCAAGAACAGCTTCAAGAGGAACCCCGCGTCCCACGCGCACTTGCTGAGGCGCACTCGCCGCGGCTTCCTGTCGCTCCAACTCTAATCGCACGGCGCGACAAGCCACCCAGACGATCTACCAACGTCATACCTACTGAACATAACCCGACTCGGCTTGTTGGTCGCGCCAACCACGAAAGCGAACAACAAACCAACAAAAAAACGCCAACTCGACCAACAGTTGGTCGTACCATACCAACGAACTGACCAACAAACCGACGGCGAACATGCCCGCCAGCAAGAAGCGCATCCAGCGCGGCGCCGGCGCCGGCGTCATGCCGTCGCAGCGCGTGCCCGCGGCGCTGCGCGACTGGGTCCACATCTGGCACGGCGTCCAGGTGCGGCCCCGCGCGGCGCCGTTGGCGGCCGTGGGCGTCTCGGCGGCCGCAACCGCAGCCTCGACGGCCGCGTCCTCGACCGTGTTCCACTCGGGCTCGCGCATGGAGGCGCTGTCGTTCTGGCAGCAGCTCGTGCGGCTGCCGTCCAACTCGCTCTTCTCCACGTCGCTCCACACGG
>JAMFLL010000356.1:0-42058 GCA_027475725.1 Pythium rhizo-oryzae
TGTGGAGGGGGAGAGGGAGGTGCCGGCGACCATGGCGGGGCCGAGGGAAGAAAGGATACTGCGGCGCGATCTGTGTCGCGCCGGGCGGCGCGCCGCGGCCGACGGCGGCGCGGCCATGTCGCTTCTCTCTCGCCCGAGTCGGTAGCGGGAGTCATTTCCCCTTCCCCACACCAGTGGGAGTGGGGGAGAAAAAAAAAGAGCACGCGCGAAGTGTGGGTACAGAAAGGTGTCGGAAGCGGGTTTTATACGGTTAAAACGTGGTGCTGGAAGTGTCAAGATCTTTTGACGGCAGCGTGGTGGCGAGCGGGAATGGGGTGTTCGGCGGTGTCGGAGGGTTCAATCCGGTCGGATAAGCCGAAAACTGCGCTAGGACTGACTGCGTTTTGGATGGGGGGGAAAGAGAAGGAAGGACCGTCGCAGCTGACGAAGGGCGGCGGCGCGCGGGTCCGAAAGGGCGCGCGCGGGCGAGCGCGGACGCCCGACGCGCGCGGTGGGCGTCGGTGGCCGTTGGTGAAGCCATGTGGAGACGCCCGACGTGTCTCCCGTGCTGCTGGAAGGAGCCCATGCTGGTATATCGCCACGCCATGTCGCTTAGGGGGTCAAATGGCCCCCCCCAGCGGTCATTTGATCCCCTCGAGAACCCCATGCGACACCCGCGCGTGGCTGTGGGTCTTTTTTCTTCCGATCGGAGCCAACGACCCGAAGAAAGCGATGTGGGGGGATGGGTTCACTTCTGACCCGCTTACCCGCGAGTGTCTCAACACAGACAAGCGGGGGTTGCAACTTGCAGGCTCCACACCTGTGCAATCCACAGGACTACGGTTGATCCGTGCGGGTGGCGAGCGTGCTACTCGTGAACATTAGACTCCACCGAAAGGGCAACAAACCAGCGCTTGGCACGGCCACGGCGTCTGGTTTTCTCCCGTGGACACCTCGCGTGGATCGTGGCGGTTGTTGCAACCGCAGGCTGAAGGAGGTGGAGTATCGTCGGAGATCGACGGTACTGAGTTTAGTGCACAGGTCCGAATGGCTACAAAACCTGCGACATGTGCTGCGGTCTGGGTATGAAGTAGGGTATGTCTCCGAACTGGAGCCGCTGGAGTTGAGAGCGGCGTACCCACCGAGGACCCGCGTCGCGAGTCTCACGACAGGGATCGTCGGTGGGTACAAGAGTCGAGATGTATATTCGACGATAGACACGCCAATGCGGGCGGCAGGTGTACATGCAAAGAGGACCAGTACGAGTCTGTGTGAGTGGTGGTCTCAATGCCGCGCGAATGCTGGTTGTCCTGGTTGTCGCATTCGTAAGATAACACGCTACCGGTGCTAGTATTATCGATGCACGTACGTATTGCTAGTACCGGTACTACCAGTGGATCAGTAGTAGGCTTGTTCACAGCCATAGTATGCCAGTGGATGAGGAGGCTGGTTCACTGCCCCAACAGCGTCGCGAACTCTCTGCCACGAGCGCTCTCGCCCCATTCCTGTAACGGTTGAACATACCTGGCCTTTTCTCCGTGCTCAGAAATGAACACCACGCATAAAGAAATAATACACACATGGAACAGCGGGATGGGGTATACAAACTTTGCGGTTGAAGCCCTGATTACTTGCGAACCTTGAGCAACAGGCCCTTGTTGGACTTGATCTTCTTCTGCAGCTGAATCAGGCCGTACAAGAGGGCCTCGGCCGTAGGCGGGCACCCTGGGACGTAAATGTCCACGGGCACGATACGGTCCACGCCACGCACGACCGAGTACGAATAGTGGTAGTAGCCGCCGCCGTTCGCACAGCTACCCATCGAAACCACCCAGCGTGGCTCGGGCATCTGATCGTACACACGGCGCAGCGCCGGCGCCATCTTGTTCGTGAGTGTGCCCGACACGATCATGACATCCGACTGGCGCGGCGACGCGCGCGGCACCATGCCCATGCGCTCCTTGTCGTACCGCGGCGCGTACGCGTGCATCATCTCCACGGCGCAGCACGCGAGCCCGAACGTCATAGGCCACATCGAGCTCTTGCGGCCCCAGTTGACGAGATCGTCGAGCTTGGCGACCACATACTCTGTTGACACAACCACTCAATCTCCGGTCAGAACGAGATCGTCGTCTAGGCTGCTTGTGGTTTTCGTACCAGCGCCAGATCGAGCCGCAACCGAACCCTGCAAGAGATCCGAGACGCTGCCGCGCTCCTGCACCTGCACGGCGGGGGCGGACTCGGACTTGGACGGCGTCGAGTGGATCGCGGCGACGTTCGCGCGCGCGACGAGCTGCTTCGGGACGGCGGTGTGGCGCACGCGGGACAGCATCCTGTTCGGTGGGAGTGATCACGACGCGGTCGTTGGGCGAGTGGGGCGGAGCGTACCGCAGGAAGAGGAGGGGGCCGCCAACGCACGCGGGAGCGATTGAAGTGGCCAGGCAACTCGGCGCATGTCACACACAGTCCTCCGTGAATTTCGGGAATCAAAGCGAGGAATTTGATGATAGAGACTGACGTTGAGAGACGAAGTGATTCAGTTTCGTGAATGTTAGGGATTGAGACCCTTGAGACGACCAACCGGGTCTGTTGGCAAACATCCGCGGCCGCAGTTGACCAACAGGGAGTGTTGGCTCATCAAACAGCATCTGTACCCATATCGTTCAACACAAGATCACAGAACACAGGTTCCAACGTACAGTCATCGGAACTGCTGCCACTCCAGTACGCGTCCGCCGCATTCCGTGCCTCGGGCAGACTGGAACCGGTCGACACCCCCCCGGTGTGCAACTGCAGTCAAGTGTGGTGCGAATGAACTCCAAGAGCGAGCATATCAGCGGCTGTAAGTCTGCTTACTTGCGAACCTTGAGCAACAAGCCCTTGTTGGACTTGATCTTCTTCTGCAGCTGAATCAGGCCGTACAGCAACGCCTCGGCCGTCGGCGGGCATCCTGGCACGTAAATATCCACGGGCACGATGCGGTCCACGCCGCGCACGACCGAGTACGAATAGTGGTAGTAGCCGCCGCCGTTCGCACAGCTACCCATCGAAACCACCCAGCGTGGCTCGGGCATCTGGTCGTACACACGGCGCAGCGCCGGCGCCATCTTGTTGGTTAGCGTGCCCGACACGATCATGACGTCCGACTGGCGCGGCGACGCGCGCGGCACCATGCCCATGCGCTCCTTGTCATACCGCGGCGCGTACGCGTGCATCATCTCCAAGGCGCAGCACGCGAGCCCGAACGTCATGGGCCACATCGAGCTCTTGCGACCCCAGTTGACGAGATCGTCGAGCTTGGCGACCACATACTCTGTCCACACAAACGCCGTCAGAAACGTCGTGAGGGGAAGACATCTATTCTCTGCTTCTCGTACCAGCTCCAGACCGGGCCGCGGGCGAGCCCTGCAAGAGATCCGAGACACTGCCACGCTCCTGCACGGCAGGGACCGACTCGGACTTGCACGGCCTCGAGTGGATCGCGGCGACGTTCGCGCGCACGACGAGGTGTCTCTGCGTGGATGCGGCGACGGGGCGAGCCCGGGCTAGCATCATGTTGGCAGGGTGTGAGCGTGACGCGGTCGTTTGCCAAGTGGAGAGGTATGGACCGCAGAAAGAGAGGTAAATGCCACTGCATAGCGCGATTGAAGCGCCCCTGGCAACCAAACTCGGCTCATGTCACAGGCAATCCGGAAATTTGGAAATCAAAGTGGGGAAATGTGGCCAATCGGAAAGGGAAAACCTGCAGTTACACGATTCAGTTTCGTGAAATTTAGCAATTGGAGCGACCAACTGAGGCTGTTGGCAAACATGGACGACCAAAGTTGACCAACTCGCGGTGTTGGTGCATCAATTCACACCTGTACCGTACCCATATCATTTAGCACAGGATCATATAAAGAAGGTATCAGTAGTCATCTGAACCTACGGACTATAGTATACGATTAGACAGAAATTTAAGGACTGGCTACACCTAATATTGCTCTCCAATTATAATTGAAGAGCAATATTTGGTGTACTAGCCAGTCCTCCACGGTCCGGGTGCGCCCAGGCTCTGGCCCACCAGCGTCTGCCTCCGAGTCGGCTCCGACAATGTCGGGTCTTGCTGCCATGTCGCCGACATGGCAGCAAGACCCGTGTGAAGCGTGTGAACTCCCCACGCTTCCCACGGTTCTCGCTGTGAACTCTCCACGTGTTGCGGAATCTTCAACGAGCCAAAAATCGAGGGAGAACAAAGACCACGAACTGCGTTGTGGTGTCGTGGAAGGCGTGGCGTGCGTAGACAGGGCCTCTCATGGTCTTGGTGCCCAATAGTGAGTCGCTACACGCTGTAAATACCGGTGTGCTCGCTACAGTGCGGCGATAGCGATTGAACGCTTGCACGTGGAAATCTTGCCTTATCTGCCAGCGTGGACGATCCAGCCTGGGACTCCCCATGTCGAATCCAAAATGCAAGCTTCTTCGTTGATCAACTGCGTGATCTCGGGGAGTGTGTACAGGCACGCAATGTGACGCCCTCGAACTGGATCTCAGCTGGGAGAGCTCGCTTGTTTCACGGTCTCTTCCTTCACAGAGGATCCGGTCGCTCTGTGTGGAGCCCAGGCCCAACATGTTTCTGCAAAAGGAGACAACATGGGAGGATGTCGACGTCCCGGCTCGTCGCTTTGCCGTTTGCACGGCCACCCACAACACGTGACAGACCGTATTTGGTGGAACACTGTGCCAACAAGCGTAGGGCACCGACACGCCATTCAGCATGAGGAGAATGGAATGAATGGAACGATGGACCGTGTTCCAGAGCTGCATGAGTGACTGGGGCATTCTCACCTTTCCCACATTAACCGATTGCTGAATCTGGACACGTTGTCGCCCCCTCCCCTCTAACATCTCGCTGCTGTCGATATTGTTTGTGGGCGACTTGATGTCCCGATATCGCGTACAGTAGTTCCGGACTGTGTGCAAGCATTCCCAAGTGGAGATGAGCCGGACGCGGGATGCTGTGCCACTCTCCACCAATGATATCTTGAGCTCGGCTTGCGGCTTGGCGACGAGTTTCGTGTACACTACAGCAGTTCACATGCACTTGTCAACGCTGACGGTGCCGGAAGTGCCGGAATTTTCGGCAGCATTTCGTTCGAGATGATGGGCTCCGGTGCCGTACTTACGTTTCTTTATCGTGGCGTTTGGCGCTTGTCCATCGTGCCACGGCAGTGCCCCTCACAGAGCTTCACTTGATCGCTGTACAACACTGGCTCGCCGAGACCGAGTGGCGCCGCTCGCTCGGCGGAAGACTTGTTGGCTGCCACGGTGCTCCCCGAATTTCATTTCCCGATTTCCCCGCTGGTCGGCGGACCTTGTTGCGGTACCCTGTGTTGGTGAAACTAGCCGAAAGCACACTTCACTATGAACGGCGGCATCATCTTGCTGGATGACGAGGTCCAGCGATCGCTTTACACGGACAGCACCCGTGGGAGCCACCCCGACTCGCAACGCGCGCGCCCCCAGCGTCGCGAGCCGCGCACAGACTTTACGAGAAACCTCGCTGAGCCCAGGACGGACTTCACGCACCGCGCTGTGCCTCGCACCGACTTCACCTCGGCACGCACTGACTTCACAACCAAGCGCGAGCCGAAAACCGACTTCACGGCGGTGAACGGGCACCACCACCCGCGCTCCAGCGGGGGCGATCACTCGGGCACGCAGAGCACCGGCAAGCCCAGCAACCTCACGCACCGCAGCAGCGTCACGGCGACGGCGACCGAGCTTGGGACGCTTCGCGGTGGCGACGGCAACGTCTTCGAAGACCGCCATGGCGATAGCTACCCGATCCTGCGCGACGACCCGAGCCGCGAGTCGTCCACGGGTTCGGCAAGCAACAACGCCGTCGACCAGTATGCCGGTACGAGCAGCGGACTCAAAATCTCGGTGCGATGGATCATGGCTGGCTTGGTCGCCGGGCTCGTCGTGGGCGTGTTGCTGAGCGAGATCAAGATCTCGAGCGTCGCCGCGCAGTGGATCAGTCTTCCGGGCGATCTCTTCATCCGCGCGCTCAAGTGTCTCGTCGTGCCGTACGTGTTCTGCTCGGTTGCCGTGGCGGTGGGGGATATCGTCTTCGTCGGCAAGGTGTCGGTCATCGGCTGGCAGACCGCCAAGATCTTCGTAACATTCTGGTTGTGCACGGTGACCATGGGGGTGACGATCGCGATGCTCTTCCGGCCGTTCTTCCGCATCAGTGACAGCGTCGGGGACCTCCAGGCCAATGCTATGGGATTCACGTGCCCCAACGGCATGCTCGCGACCGCGACGAACAACAACAGCATCGCGTGCTCCACGAATTCGTCGTCGCTGACCACTCCGTCGACGTTTGCTATCAAGGACATCAACAACATCTTCGCGAAGACCACGAGCGAGGTCGCGTCCATCAGTTTGAGCGACCAGATCATGACCATGATCACCACGATCGTCAGCGACAACATCATCGCCTCGCTCTCGTCCATCCGGCTGCTCTCGATCATCACCTTCTCGATGCTGCTGGGCTCGATCGCCGGCCGCAGCTACTTCACCAAGACGCGCAAGGTCAACTACCTGTACCTGACGCTGCTTCAGCTGCGCAACACGTTCTTCATGCTCATGGAGTGGACGATCTACCTCTCGCCTATCGCTGTCGTCTCGATCGTCGCCGGGTCGTTCGCTACCAACGAGGACTTCCTCGGCACGCTCAAGGACGTGTACCCATTCATCCTCGCGGCGCTGTTGGCGTCCTCGACGCAGGTGCTCGTGATCTACCCAACGATCGTGTTCCTCATGACGCGCACCAACCCGTACGTGCACATGCGGAGCATGGTGCGCGCATACCTCTTCGCCTTCGCGTCAGCCTCGTCGCTCGCGACCATGCCTGTGACTCTCTCCTGCGTCAAGAAGGCCCGCATGTGTTCGCAGTCGGTCGCCAACTTCGTCGTCTCAATCGGCGTGGTTTCCGGGCTCAGTGGTATGGGCTGGTACTTGCCGATCTCGCTCACATTTCTCGCCGAGGCGTCAGGCAACGGTGACGAACTCACGGTGCTCCGCGTCGTGGGCATGTTCGTGCTGTCGCTGCTCGCCTGTGCCGGCACGCCGCCGATCCCGGCGTCCTCGCTGGTCATGATCTCGACAGCGTACACGACGCTCTTTGGCACGGTGCCGAAGCTGGCGTTCGCCTACATCATCGCCACCGACTTCATCATCGACCGCATCTCCACGACCTGCAACGTGAACGACGACGTCATGGCGCTTAAGATCATCTCGGAAACCACGGACGAGACCGTGGCGCAGGACCACTTGGGCGAACGCTTCTAGACCGACCGAAGCAGGACTCCCCAGCTGGGTGGAAGGCCGAGCTCCTGTCTCTTTCTCTTTATTATGGTACAATACACAAACATCACGACACGACCACGCCACAAAGCAGTGCTGTGCAATACCGTCCTACTCAACCTTTTCCAAGCGCGCTGGCGTGACCCAAACCGGAAAGTGATGCTGGGTGCGCTTGTTTCGACGGCAGGATGGCCGTCGACATCAATTCCAGTCACGACTCCACGATATGGACCCTCCCTCGCATAGTCAGGTTTGTGCGTGAAGGTTCCAACTTACCCACAGTTTCGAATCTTGACCACAGACTCGACGAACCTCCCGATCATCCGGGACAATAGATCCAGCTTGTACGTATCTCGTGCGATTCGATTCGTTTGTGCAAGTCGCTCTCGTTCTCTCTCTTGCAGCGCATCCCCTATCCGTTGGCTGAAGCTGGCGTCTATCCCATGTAGCAGACTCTGCCGCAGAGCGCGCTCGTCCAGTGCCCGCCTGCACTATCGTCCAGCGTTTCGACTCTGAAACTGGGTGGATGTTTCACCCACAAACGACGTAGTCATGCTTGAAACTTGCCTCGCCCGCTCGACACCAACAACGCCCCAGCGACGTGCTCGCAATCGCCCGGTGGCACGGCCAGGTGCGAGGCAATCAGATGAACACGGATTCACGAACCGCCAGGCGTCGCGCCGCTTCGTTCAAGCTCCGCCACTTGCACCACAACTGGAATCCCACGTGTGCTGGTGGAGGTCGCACGAGACGGAGCTGGCCAGTTGAAAAAAAGATCAATTACCGCCGCCATACCGGTAAATCTCAGCTTCGTCCACATACAAATTCCAAGTGTGCAGCGAGAAAAGGCACCGGCTATGCATCGACCGGACAAGCGCCAAGGCATCTGGTTCATCTTCCTCCCCTCGGCCACCCAAGTGGCCAGACTCGCTCTTTCGCCAACAGAAATCGCCGCTGGCCGTCCAAACCTGCTAGTACACTAGAAGCCACACCCACTCGCGGTATCTGCTGGTGTACTTGCCACCGTATGCGGCCCTCGCCAAGTGCCATTGACCAGCCGTGAGTCCCAGAGCGCTCGAGCTACAGTACCCGTCTGGTTGGCCGACTCGGCTGGGTGGTTGCGTTCGACGCTTTCGCTTTTCGGTCCTTGTCGGTCCTGTCTCTGGATCTGCGACGCGGAGCGCGGGGATCCAGGTGGGAGGAGCACGCGACGAGATCATTTTCGTGGCTTTCGCGCAGCAAATGGCTCGGGCGCGCGCGGAGAGCCGGAGGGTTACAGCCCCACGCCAGGCGTTTAGGCGCCGACGCCGACGGTGCAGCGCGACTCGTCTGTGCGCCGCGTCGCAGGGGCAAGCTCGCCAAAGCTGCCGTCACAGCTTGTGTGTGCGCGCGCGAGTGTGGAGACCACGGGTCTGGCGCCTTCGACGCTCTCTTGCGCCGGTTGGTTTTGGCCTGCCCTCGCCAGCCCGCCAGGCGCATTTGACGGCAGGAGCGCCGGCGTCGGGTCGTGTACATTCTGGACCGAACGCCTGGGCTTGACGGCGTTATTCTTGGGCGTCACTCGTCACTCTCCGTTCTGCCTCGCCGTTGTCAAACACGCGTGGCTTGTGGCTGTCCTGTTCTTGAGTCCCGCGACACGCAAACCGGCCGACGCCCTCTGTGAGTAGAGAACTCCATCCAGACTGCCATGAACGGACTCGTGCTGCTCGACGAGGCGGCCCAGCGCTCGCTGCGCGGAGGGCCGCACCAGCCCCGGTATGTCTCGCATCGCGGCTCGCAGGGCTCGGAGCCCAGCTCGGACTTCACAGGCGCGCCGCGGCGGCAGTCGTCGCCCCGCACGGACTTCACCTCGCGCCGCCCGGCATCGCCCCGCACCGACTTCACCTCGCGCCGCCCGGCGTCGCCACGCACGGATTTCACAACGCGTCGTCCCGCGTCGCCGCGCACGGACTTCACCACGCGACCGGCCGGCTCGCCGCGCACCAACTTTACCACGCGCGCGGCGCCTGCGTCCCCGCGCACGGACTTCACGTCGCGCCGCCCCGCTGGCTCACCGCGCACCGACTTCACGACGAACCAAGGCCTGCCCCGCACCAACTTTACGACCCAGGGGAGCGGTGCCGGCAGCGCTGGCAAACCCAGCGTCGCCACCTACGTGAGCAGCCCGCGCACCAACTTCACGGCGCACCGCACTGTGCCCGAGCACATTGACGGCCACCACGACAGCTACCCGATCCTGCGCCGCGACTCGGACATGCCGTCCTCGAACGGCTCAACCGATGCCGAGAGCGCCAACCGGTACGCCGGCGCGAGCAGCGGCCTCAAGATCTCGGTGCGCCTTATCCTCATCGGCCTCTTCCTGGGTGTCGCGCTCGGCATCGTGCTCACGACGCTCGAGGCCTCGACCGTGGTCACGCAGTGGGTCACGCTGCCCGGCGATCTCTTCCTGCGCGGCCTCAAGTGCGTCGTTGTGCCCTACGTGTTCTGCGCGGTCGCCGTCTCGATCGGTGACATCGTGTTCGTCGGGAAAGTCTCGATCGTCGGTGTGCAGACCGCCAAGATCTTCGCGATCCAGTGGGTCTGTAGCACGGTCATGGGCGTGGGCGTGGCGCTGCTCTTCCGTCCGCTTTTCCGCATCGACCCGGACAACACGCTGGTGCCGCTCAACGCTATCGGCTTCATGTGCGCCAACAACCGCGGCGCGACGCTGCTGCCCAACAGCACGATCGCGTGCACGAGTGAGGTGACCAACGTCACGGCCGCGATCCCGCGCGACGCGCTGTTCGTGGTCGAGGACCTCAACGAGATGCTCGCGACCAACCTCAAGTCGCAGCTGACGGAGCTCACGCTCAGTGACCAGCTCATGCAGATGATCACGCCGTTTGTCAGCGACAACATCTTCGCGTCGCTCGCGAACGGCGACACGCTCTCGGTCATTACGTTCGCCATGGTGCTCGGCTCGATCGCCGGCCGCGGCTACTTCATCAAGACGCGCCGCACCAACTACTTGTACCTCACGCTGCTCCAGTCGCGCAACGCGCTCTTCTTGATCATGGAGTGGCTCATCTGGCTGTCGCCGCTCGCCGTGATCTCGATCGTCGCCGGCTCGTTCGCGACCAACCAGAACGCGCTCCGCCAAGTCGACAATGTGTACGTGTACGTGCTCGCAGCCGTCACCGCGGCGATCTTGCAGACGCTCGTGGTCTTCCCGGCCATCGTGTTCCTCATGACGCGCTGCAACCCGTACAGCCACATGCGCCAAATGGTGCGCGCGTACATCTTCGCATTCGCGTGCTCGTCGTCGCTCGCGACCGCGCCCGTGACGCTCACGTGCGTGCGCAAGGCGCGCGTGTGCTCGCAGTCGCTCGCCAACTTTGTCATCTCCATCGGCGTGACGTCCAACGTGAGCGCCATCGGCTTCTACATCCCGATCGCGGTCGTGTTCCTCGCCGAGTCCTCGGGTAACGGTGACCAGATCACGCTGCTGCGCATCGCCGGCATCTTCTTCCTCTCGCTGCTCTCGTGCGCTGGCACGCCGCCCATCCCGTCGTCCGGGCTCGTGACCATCACGACCGTGTACACCACGATCTTCGGCGTCGCGCGCATGCCCGTGACCTTCCCGTACGTCGTGGCTATGGACTTTTTGCTCGACCGCATCGCGACCATGTGCGACGTCAACGACGACATCATGGCGCTCAAGGTCATCGCCGAGAACACGGACGAGACCGTCGCGCAGGACCACCTCGGCGAGCGGTATTAGAAAACAGACCGTGAACAGTGTGTCAATAACGAGGTCGTATCGTTTGTTTTATTTGTGTGGTTCGCTTGGATCGTCGTACTCGACTTCCTAAACGTCTTACGGAACTCACCTTGCACATGGATGAACACTTCCAATTGATGCTCGCTAATTAGTACTGCTACACTTGCTCGGACGCTGCTCGCGCTCGCCGAGCACCTCCTGCGTCACGGTCTCGTCCGTGGTCTCAGCTACCACTTTGAGCGCCATGACGTCGTCATTTACGTCGCACACAGTGACGAACCGGTCGATCACAAAGTCCATGGCCACCACGTACGCGAACGTTGCCGGCATCGAGCTCACGCCGAAGATCGTCGAGTAGATGGTCGTGATGATCACAAGCCCGGCGGCCGGGATGGGCGGCGTGCCGGCGCACGAGAGCACGGACAGCGCGAACATGCCCACAATCCGTAACGCCGTGAGCTGGTCGCCGTAGCCCGAGGACTCGGCCATGAAGATGCACGCGATGGGCATGTAAAAGCCGATGCCGCTGAGGTTGGACGTGACGCCGATCGAGATGACAAAGTTGGCGATCGACTGCGAGCAGATGTTGCCTTTGCGCACACACGTGAGCGTCACAGGCGCGGTCGCGAGCGACGACGAGCACGCGAACGCGAACATGTAGGCGCGCGCGAGCTTGCGCATCTCCACGAAGGGGTTGCAGCCCGTCATAAAGTAAACGATGCCCGGCAGCAGCACGAACATCTGCACGACCGTGACGATAAACGCCGCGAGCACGTACACGTACGCGACCTGGAACTGGCGCAGCGACGCCTCGTTCGCCGCGAACGACCCGGCGATCATTGACACGACCGCGAACGGCGAGAGCCAGATCGTCCACTCCATGAGCAGGAAGATCATGTTGCGCAGCTGAAGCAGCACGAGGTACAGGTAGTTGGTCTCTCGCGTCTTCATGAAGTAGTTGCGGCCGGCGATCGCGCCGAGCGCCATCGCGAACGTCGTGATCGAGAGCAGCTGACCGTTCGCGAGCGAGGCGATGACGTTGCTGCTGACCAGCGGCGTGATCGTGAGGATGAGCTCGTCCGTGAGCGTCAGCTCGGCGACGCCCGACTGGGCCTTGGCGCGGAAGGCCTGGTTGGCGTCAAAGACACTAAACGACTCGGTTGCAAACGAACTTGTCGATGTGTTGGTCATGCACACGACGCTGCCATTCGACACAACGCCCATAGGATGGCTGCCCGAACATAGAAGCTTCATCGTGTTCCGGGGTAGCGATGCGGCGACGTTCTCCAGTCGGAACAACGGCCGGAAGACCAGCGCGACACCAAGTCCGAGCGCCACGGACGTGACCCACTGAATCACGAAGATCTTCGCGGTCTGCACGCCGACGATCGAGACTTTCCCGACGAACACGATGTCGCCGACAGCGACTGCGACCGAGCAAAACACGTAGGGCGTGACGAGGCACCGCACGGCGCGTAGGAAGAGATCGCCTGGTAGACTGACCCACTGGGCCACGACGCTCGAGACGCGAAAGTGCGCGAGTAGGATGCCCACCACCATACCGACGAGCACGCCACCCAGGATCCAGCGCACCGAGATCTTGAGCCCGCTGCTGGTGCCAGCGTAGAGGCGCGCGGTCGCGACGGTGCCATTGTTGTTGCCGCCGTTCGCGTCGCGGTCGGGTTTGCGCTGCAGCATCGGGATCTCGAACACAGTCGAGTCGTCTATGGCGTACGGGCCTGTGCGCCCACTGCTCCCTTCAGTGAGCGACGCCGGGTAGTCCGGCAGCGTGACGTCCGCGGACGCGAGCGTGCGGTAGTGGACGGGCGACTGCTGTGCGTCCTCGTCCTTGAGCGTGTAGAAGCTGTCTCGCCGCGACGCTGTGCGGCTGTACACGCGCGGGGAGAGGCGGCCGCTCGCCATCATCTCGGCGAGCAGCTCGGAGCCCTGCGACGCGAACATGGAGCCGCGCGCCGCGTCATTCTGCATCCTGTAGAGACCGAAAGGCGCGTGCTCGCGCGGCTCCCACTCGGGTTGGCACGAGTCGTCGTCGAGGTTGATGAAGCCGCTCATCCTGCGTCCATAAGCGATCGATCCGCGTGCTGTGGGACGCGTGTGTTGAAGTGGCACGGGGAGCGGCCGGGAGAACGGAGAACGGAGAACGGAGACCGATGTCAACTGCGCGCGTTCATCAACAACGGAGACCGTGGAAGCCGCGGAAGTTGAGGACACAGCACTCACGCGTTGCTGGCGCCATCGCGACTTGTTCTCCGCGCTAAGCGAGCGTCGTGCGCGCAGCACCGGCGGTCCAGTAAGTCGCCAGCGCACAAGGCAAGCGCGGCAGCTGTGGTCTCTTTCATTGATGTTAACCAAGTACTCTGTTTCTATTCTCTGATAGGGGGGAGACAATAGAACTGATATACGCTATATAAATTCGAGCATTTGATGCCTCCAATGAGGTTTCACATGTGGGCTGTGTTGTTCTTTATTTTTCCTCCCCCGACACCCGAGAAGAACGATGCTCCCACCAACAAGAAAAAACGATCTTTTTCTTTTTCGCGCACGAGAGCTTGACGCAGAGGAAGCACCCGGGGGCGAGCGACGGTCGTCCGCTTCGTCACGTACAGCCATGTACAGCGACGGGATCGCGTTTAGGCGTCGAAATCGCGGTTACCCTCCCTCTGGAAGTTCCCCTGCTCGCTCTGGAAAAGTCCACGCGTTCTCCAGCGCGACCACACGCGCATGGTTGCCCGGGATCAGAGACCACAAGAAGAGGATGACGACACGTGGTCGTTCATACATGTAATCGGTCTGTTACCTTTGCCGTTCATAAAAAAGAAATATCTACAGTCATTTATCGGGCTCTAGAAGCGTTCGCCCAGGTGGTCCTGCGCCACGGTCTCGTCCGTGGTCTCCGAGATGATCTTGAGCGCCATGATGTCGTCGTTCACGTTGCAGGTCGTGGCGATGCGATCGAAGAAGAAGTCCATCGCCACGACGTAGCCGAATGTTGTGGTCGGCATGTCGCCGAAGAGCGTGGTGTACGCCGTAGAGATAACCACAAGGCCTGCCGCGGGGATCGGCGGCGAACCGGCACAGGCAATTAGGGAAAGCGCGAAGATGCCGATAATGCGCAGCACCGTGATCTGGTCGCCATTGCCAGAGGACTCGGCAATGAACACGAGCGCGATCGGCAGATAGAAGCCCATACCACTAATGTTCGAGACGACGCCGATCGAGATCACAAAGTTGGCCACGGACTGCGAGCACATCTTGGCACGCTTGACACATGACAACGTCACGGGCATGGTCGCGAGCGATGACGCGCAGGCAAACGCGAACATGTAGGCGCGCACCATCTTCTTCATGTGCGTGTACGGGTTGGTACGCGTGAGGACGAACACGATGAGCGGGTAGACCACAAGCACCTGGAGCAGCGCCGCCGAGATGGCCGCGAGCAGGTACGGGTACACGTCTCCGAACGTGTTTAGCAAGTTCTTGTTGGACGCGAACGAGCCGGCGACGATGGACACAACAGCAATGGGCGAGAGCCAGATTGTCCACTCCATCAACAAGAAGAACGTGTTGCGGAGCTGGAGCAGCACGAGGTAGAGGTAGTTGGTCTGTCGCGACTTGGTGAAGTAGCTGCGACCCGCGATCGAGCCGAGAAGCATCGAGAACGTGATGATCGAGAGCAGCTCGCTGTTGGCAAACGACGAGACGATGTTCTTGCTCACGATCGGCGTGATCATCTGCATGATCTGGTCGCTAAGGCTGAGCGAGGCGACATCGTCGCTGGCCTTGCTAAAGATGTCGTTCGTGTCGAGTACCGTGAATGTCGTGGGCGTAGACAGAGCGGTCGCGTTGATGGAGCACGTAACCGTCCCGTTGCTCGTGGTCGTGAGCAGGTACTTGTTGGGGCACGTGAAGCCGATGGCGTTGGTCGAACTGTTTGCATCGGCCCCGTGAAGGCGGAAGAACGGGCGGAAAAGAAGCGCCACCGCGATGCCGAGGAGCACGGTCGAGATCCAGAACACAATGAAGATCTTTGCAGTCTGCCAGCCGATCACGGAGACTTTGCCGACGAACACAATGTCACCGACAGCCACGGCGACCGAACAGAACACGTAGGGCACGACAAGACACTTGAGGGCACGGATGAAGAGCGTACCGGGTAGACTGATCCACTGGGCTGCGACACTGGACACCTCGACTTCACTGAGGATGATACCCACGATGAGGCCAGCGACGAGGCCGGCAATGATCCACCGGACGGAGATTTTGAGGCCACTGCTCGTGCCGGCGTACTGGTCCACTGCGTTGTGGCTGGAAGAGTCGTCCGTCGAGTCCCGGGTGGGGTCATCGCGCAGAATCGGGTAGCTGTCGCTGTACTGGTCTTCCATGACCACGCCGTTGCGTGCGGTCGTGTAGTCCGCTGTGGCGGTGGCTGTCAGGCTGCTGCGGTGGGTGAGATTGCTCGGCTTGCCGCCGGCGCTTTGCGTCGACGAGTGACCGCCACCGCTCGAGCGATGCGCGAACTGCGGCTGGTGGTTACCCGTCGTAAAGTCGGTGCGAGGCAATCCGGCGTTGTTGGTCAAGAAGTCTGTGCGCGGCTGCTGTGTGAAGTCGGTCCGCGGCTCGGGGCGAGGCTGCCCAGGCGGAGCGCCGCCCGCGCGGAAGTACTGGCTTGGCTCCACCTGGAATCGCGGCGGCGGTGCCTGAGGGCGCGGGTTGCCCGTATACAGCGTTCGCTGTTGCTCTTCGTCTAGCAAGATGAGCCCGTTCATGGTTCTAAGTGAGTATGAACGTGGGTGGAACGCTCGACACGGAGAATCGAAGAGTGAGCGAGCAGGAACGAGTGCGAGGGCTCGCTCTCTCTCCCTCTCTCTCTTTCGTCGGCACTGGATAGTCTCGATACTTGTCCGTGGGATCTCCGCTGCAGTGGGAACCCGACTTGCAGCGGCGATTCGATCAGGTCCCACCCCTGCGTACACACAGCAATCACGGTATCTAACTCACAGCAGCGCCAGCCCAGGTTGTCCGATTGCGCTAGGTACACAAGTACTGCTGTGAGCACGATCAGTGATTTGATCTATTGTGAAAGTTATGCATTTATACGAGTCTTTTGAACTAATTAAACATGAGGTGATACCGTTATGAAGCCACATATTCCGTTTACAAAGGTATCCGAAAACCGGCAAATGAGACCGTGCCCATCCTTTCTGTTCCTGACCGCGCCACCTGATGCGCATAGACGAGTGGCGTTACCCACAGCTTGAAAGCCAGGCGGTTTGGCCAAACAGAGCCGATGCGGGAGTCAAACCGAGCCCGCGCGCCGTCCGGTCTCTGTGTGGGCGCATAGGGGCCGAGAGAAGAACGCCAAGGCGCCGGCTGGGCAGTGAGCGAAAGGGGCGGAAGACTCTGGAACAGAGCAGCTGAACAGACCAGACCAAACGCGAGTCTGGGCACTCACTCGGCGGTCATCCGCCAGATCGTTTCCGGTCGGAGTGATCGAGCAGGCTTTCGCAGTTGGTTTAGCAGCAGACAGCGGAGAACGTGGCAAGGAAACGCACCTCTCCCACACACCTTGAAATCTATCCTCGCGTCGCATGGTGGGATCGCGCGAAGCCATACCAGAGTACAGTAGCTCTTGTTTGCGATGATATACGGATTCAGCGTTGCATGTTGGACAGCGTGGCGGGAAACGTGACCGCCTCGCTCAGTGCGAAGCGCTCGCGTTTCCTGTAATTGGGGTCCCAACTTCGACTCTTCGACTTGGCAGAGCGATACGAATGTGGGAAGAAAACGCAGTGCCTACACCACTGGGCTTGCCGAGTCACGAGAAGATCAGTGTTTCACCTAAAGGCTAGCAAAGCTTGTAGGATCAGCGTGCCTGGAGAATCACGAAGCGTTGTGGGATGTTCGACCGGATGGATTGCCAATCCGTCACGCGAGACAAGCGAAGCTCTCTGATATCCTACTTCCCGCTCGAGTTGAGAGTTCAGCTCGAGCTCCTCCCACTCACGCATCCTAGGCATGCGAACCGCCCGTCACCAACACCCGCCATGCTCCTCTTCTAGGTCGATGTCTATTAATATCAACCGAGCCGGAGTGGGCTCGAGAAATCGACCCAAGTGTCGGCAGATTTTTTCACGCCTTGGTGTACTTCGCTTCCCTTCCTTCTCTTCGAGTGCGTGGCTCCCCGGTTCTACCAATGCTAGGGCACATGGTGTGCACACACCGAGCAACCACACATCAAGCACCAGGGGAAAACGTGCAGTTCTGCCCTGTCGCGTGGCGAGGCCTGTCGAGTCAACACGCGGAGTTCTCGTCGTGTTGGGCGAGCAAGCGACCGGCGCATGGAGGCGTGTGCACTGTGCAAAGAGTGAAAGGGCGAATGGAATGGTCCACACGCCTCAAGAAGGCGCAGCGGTTGGTGACAGCAAGCCGGTGTGACCGCTGTGCATTGCAGAAGGCTGGGTCTCTACATTCTTGAAGCTCCCCGCCGAAAGTCGCGCTGTAACGACAGCAGCGATCTTTTCTCCGTATCCTTCTCTGTGGTCGCTCGTCGGACATCGTCCTGTCCAATACTCGAGCGACCGTCGGAGCGGCTGCAGCCCTCTGCAGCAAAGACTGCACACAGCGCCGAACGACCCCCCGAGAACTGGGGTGGCCATGTCGTGGCGCCGAGTGTACACCATGCGCTCGCCTGTTGCCGCGATGCGAGTGCCGGCCGCAGCTTGGTGCCACGGTCCACGGCGCTCGGTAAACACCACACGGGCGTCCATCCCCCAGGCGTCTTCTGCCTCCGCGTTGCTCACCTGCCGTCGATCGCTCGGACGCCGCTCGAACTTCCTTGATGGTGTGGCGCGCCGCCCCGACAGCCAGCGCACCGTGCCACGTGCCGCAGCGTGGATGCCAGTGCATGCCGTGCAGACAGCTCACGGGCCCGTGAGCTGTGGCATGGACGAGCGATTTCACCGTGACTACGGTGGCCTGTCCTGTATTAATGACCTCCAAGTCCTATTGTAGGACATGTTCTCCAGGACCGCGTCCTCCCTCAGAACACCGAGTCTTTCGCACCATGGCCTGGGTTGGCGACCTCCCGGGCGACGCGGCGCTGCTGGACGAGCTTCTGCTGCTGCTGGACGACGCGCCCGGCGACGCGCCCTCCGTCCAGAGCCCGCCACTAACTATTGCGAAGCCCAAGCCGCCGCCTCAGCGCCGGCGGTCTCAGCCGGTCCCGCACAAGGTGAGCTAGTGGAGACCATCACGCATGCTCGGTCTCACTTGTCGAACTGAGTTCGGTTCTCCCCCGTGCACAGCGCCAGGTCGTGGATCTTGAACACGAGCTCGCTGGGCTGCAAGCACAGCTCAAGCGGCTGCGCGGAGGCGTCACAGACGCACAGCAGGAGGCCCAGGCCGCGCGGGTTGCGCGCCGACGCGCCGAGGACGAATGCGAGAGGCTCCGCGCCGCGGTGGCGGCGCAGAGTCGCTTTCTGCGCGGCCTGCGCTCCGTGTTCTCGGCGCCGCCGTCGCTGCGTGAAGGGCTGTGCGCGTACCGGTTGCTTCACAAGGCGACGCGACTGCCGCGCGACCGCACGTTACGGAGACAGGAGTACGCGCAGCTTGCTGACGAGAATCGCCTTCACCGCGTCGTGGAGCTACTATGCCAAGAGACCGAGTCGCTGACGCTCGCCGACCAAGACGAGCCAATCGTGGCGTCGCTCAAGCACCCGTTCATCACGACCGAGCTCGTCAGCGACCGTGCGGGCTTTCACGTCACCGCCACGTTCGTCTACGCCGTGCCCACGCGCGACCTCGCGGCCGCGACCCGCGGCGTTTGGGTTGCCTTCCGCGACAGCTCGGTCAAGTGTTGTGCGTACACGTCCTCGCGATGCAGCAGCCACGTTGTAGACCCGGACGCGACGACCTCGTTGTCAGCGAACGTCATTTACCGTGTGGAAGATATCCAGTACCAGAACCCGGACGAGTCCACTGCTGAGTTTGTGGGCGAAGGACGGAGCGTCACGTTCTCCAAGGAGACGGACGAGTCAGCCGTGACGCTGTGGGACTTCGTCGACGAGGACGAGCTCCACCCGCTGCAGGCGACGGCCAATGTCACGCGGAAGGCTGTCGGAGCGTACGTGGGGTATGATAGAGGAGCGAGGTGAAACAGCGTATCTGACAACGTGTGGCACGTGGTACTGCAGGTGCCTCATTCGACGGGAACTGTGTGACGACGGCGTAGAGCGCGCCGTGTGTCGAGGGCTCGTTACTCGACGTTTCGAGCCGTGCGATAGCATGCTGCAGGGTCCACTTGATCGCTTCAAGGTGATGGTGGAGCGCCACATGCACGGCTGTGAGCTGCTCTTCCGGGAAAGCATTGTGGAATCGATCGAAGCCGAGACGGCCGTCTATGCCAGCGTAGTTCAGGCTCTTCAAGGGGCCCGTTGATCGCCCTCACAACTACGATCTATGTAGTACTACGTCGTCGTGCGACAGTGCATCTTACATATGCCTCCCAACTTGGGCAGCTAGTGGATGCATTAGAAGAGCCAATGAGCACACTCGATTTGACACAGGTGGAGTACAGCTACAAGTGGGGAGTGTGTGGTAGGCGGACGAAAAATAAATACATCTATGTAATCTCTGCGCTCGGGACCGGAATATGCAGCCAGCTCGTGTCAATCTAGAAGCGCTCGCCCAGGTGGTCCTGCGCCACGGTCTCGTCCGTGGTCTCCGAGATGATCTTGAGCGCCATGATGTCGTCGTTCACGTTGCACATGGTTGCGAGGCGGTCAAAGATCACGTCCATGGCCATCACGTACGCAAACGTCTGCGTCGGCACCTGTCCGAAGAGCGTGGTGTAGGCCGTGGAGATGACCACGAGCCCCGCAGCGGGGATCGGTGGTGAGCCCACGCACGCGATCAGTGAGAGCGCGAACATGCCGACAATGCGTCCGAACGTGATCATCTCACCCTTGCCTGAGGACTCGGCCATGAAGACCAGCGCGATCGGCAGGTAGAAACCCATGCCACTGATGTTGGAGACGACGCCGATCGAGATCACAAAGTTGGCCACGGACTGCGAACACATCTTGGCACGCTTAACGCACGAAAGTGTCACGGGCATGGTCGCGAGCGACGACGCGCAGGCAAGCGCGAACATGTAGGCACGGAGCATCTTCTGCATGTGCGTGTACGGGTTCGTGTGTGTTAGCAGAAACACAATCAACGGGTACACTACGAGCACCTGAAGCAGCGCCGCGAAGATGGCGGCAAGCAGGTACGGATACACGTCACCAAACGTCTTGAGGAAGTCACGGTTCGACGCGAACGAGCCGGCCACAATCGACAGCACGGCGACGGGTGAGAGCCAGATGGTCCACTCCATCAACAGGAAGAATGTGTTGCGCAGCTGCAGCAGCGTCAGGTACAGGTAGTTGACTTTGCGGGTCTTGGTGAAGTAGCTGCGGCCAGCGATCGAGCCGAGAAGCATCGAGAACGTGATGATCGAGAGCAGCTCGGCGTTTGCAACCGAGGAGATGATGTTTTTGCTCACGATCGGCGTGATCATCTGCATGAGCTGGTCGCTAAGGCTGAGCGCAGCGACGGTGTTGGAAGCCTTGGAGAAGATCGCGTTCTTGTCGACAACGACAAACGTGGTCGTCGGGCTCAAGGCCGTGGCGTTCGAAGCGCACGCGACCGTTCCGTTGGTCGTGGTGGTCAGCAAGCGCTTGTTGGCGCACGTAAAGCCCATAGCGTTCGCCGGCTTGTTGGTGTCGATGTCGTGAACCGTGAAGAACGGACGGAACACCATCGCAACTGAGATACCGAGCACGGCGGTCGCGACCCAGAACATGGCAAAGATCTTGGCAGTCTGCCAGCCGATCACGGAGCCCTTGCCGACGTAGACGATGTCTCCCACGGCCACCGCGACCGAGCAGAACACGTAGGGCACCACGAGACACTTGAGTGCGCGGATGAACAGCGTGCCCGGCAGGCTGATCCACAGCGCGGCGACGCTCGAGACTTCGACCTCGCTCAGGATCATGCCGACGATGAGCCCGACCACGAGACCGGCCATGATCCAGCGGACGGAAATCTTGAGTCCGCTGCTCGTGCCGGCGTATTCCGCAGCGGCGTCGTGGTTCGAGGACTCATCGGACGAGTCCCGCGTCGGGTCGTCCTTGAGGATTGGGTAGCTGTCGCCGTTGCGGTCGTCGAACACCGTGGCGTCGCCGCTGCGCACGGTCGCGTAATCGGCTGTGGTCGTGCCCGTGGCGCTACTGCGGTGTGTACCCGTGCTGGGCTTGCGCGGCATGCTGGGCGTGGACGACACGGCGCCCTGGCTCGAGCGCCGCGGGTACTGGTTATTACCGGTCGTGAAGTCGGTGCGCGGCATGCCCATGTTGTTGGTGAAGTCGGTGCGCGGCTCGAGCATGGCTGTGAAGTCCGTGCGCGGCACAGGCCGGTGTGGAGCCGGCCCCCCGTGCTGCGGGGCCCCGCCGGCGCGGAAATACTGGCTCGGCTCGACGTGGAACCGCGGCGGCGGCGTGCGCGGACGCTGCGTGTACAGGCCGCGTGACTGCTCCTCGTCCAGCAAGATGAGCCCCCCGTGCATGGTGCTAGGGCGTCGGGATCTCCGTTTCGAAGGTGGCGGATTGGCGAATGAGCCGGAGGAGCCCCCACGACGATATCGGAGACCGTCAGTGGTGGCGGCCTTTCCTCCTGTTATCCACCACGAGGGAAGAACAAAAAATCCGGCGGACTCTTCTTCGTTGTGCGGGAAGGTCCCTCGGTCGCCCAGAAACGAGCCGGCTGTCGTCAGGCTGTCACGCACCGACGTCACCGGCAGGTGCGGAGGCGCTTGCACTCCACTTTGATGGGGCAAGGGACCGGCGCAAGGGCCAAAGAGATACCTATTTTTATACAGGGTATTCATATTCGAAGGTTTGATAGATAATGATAGTCCGACTGAGTGATTGATGGTCGGGGTCACGTATAGATTTCGACAGGTACGAATTAATGTGCCCATCCGATCTGTCGCGTGTGCAGCCTGCGTTGCAAGACGACCAGGCGACAACCCACGGTCTCCCTCTGTGAAGGTTCTGCGTCACCGAATGGAAGCGTCCAGCGGTGGTAAAGCATGCGAGGAGGTAGCAAACACGCTGAACTCAGTGCCCATGGACACCGTGGCGCTCCAGCCTCACCGCTGGCTGGCGCCCCAGCCTCACCGCTGGCGCAGCCCGCTTTGAGTTGGTTTGGGTTCCGTACAACTTGTGAATGCGCATCCGCGGCGAGTCCCACGATGTCTACGTGGGGGTTTCCCTCGGCGAAACAGGTCCGACCCCCGCACTCCCACGCCAAGCACCGAATTTGCGTGTGACTGTGTGCATCGTGTACAGTGTACGGCGTATGGACCGACTCCTCGCGGGCAAGTGTGGGAGGAAAGTGTGAGAGTGGACTTGGAGAAGTCGAAGCCAGTGCGGGCCGTCGGTTCGTGATATGGCCGAGAGAACGCGGCGTCGTGCGGTGCGAATGGGAAAGCCACAGCAACAGAGATCCTCAGCGCATCGTGCCCGCGGCCGTACTCCACGAGAGGTTGAAGGTCACAATCACTACCGACTACATCATCCACGTTGAAATAACACCTAGATACTGTACAGAGGGGTCGAGCCTTTCTTCGCGGGTGGAGGGACTCGGAGGGGCGAGCGTGTTACTCACGCCCTTCCCTGGGTCACCCGCCGACGCCCCAAGCCACCCGACATGCTTGAAGCGGCCAGGACCAGATCTCAGCGGCAGCAGGTGCCGTCGCCCGCAAGTTAGCAAGCTCTCGTGGACCGTGCTGTACTCACAATCACATCATCTCCCGCCGCTGTCAGACACGCTCGCCGAGGTGGTCCTGCGCCACGGTCTCGTCCGTGGTCTCGGCGATGATCTTGAGCGCCATGACGTCGTCGTTCACGTTGCACGTGGTGGTGATGCGGTCGAAGAAGAAGTCCATCGCCACGACGTACGCGAACGCCGTCGTGGGTAGCTCACCGAAGAGCGTGGTGGACGCCGTGGAGATCACCACGAGCCCCGAGGCCGGGATGGGCGGTGTGCCGGCGCACGCGAGCAGCGAGAGCACGGCAATACCGACGACGCGGGGGAGCGTGATCAGGTCGCCGTTCCCCGAGGACTCGGCAAGGAACACGAGCGCGATGGGCAGGTAGAAGCCCATGCCACTGATGCTCGAGGACACACCGATGGAGACGACAAAGTTGGCCGCCGACTGTGAACACATCCGCGCCGACTTGACGCAGGAGAGCGTCACGGGCATGGTCGCGAGCGACGACGCCGACGCGAACGCGAACATGTAGGCGCGGGCCATGTGCCGCATGTGTGCGTACGGGTTGGTGCGCGTGAGCACGAAGACAATGCCTGGATATACAACCAGGACTTGGAGCAGTGCCGCGCAGATCGCTGCCAGTAGATACGGGTAGATCTCGCCGAGCGTGCGGAAGAACTTGACGTTGGTCGCAAACGAGCCGGCGATGATGGACACGACCGCGAGCGGCGAGAGCCAGATCGTCCACTCCATCAACAGGAAGAACGTGTTGCGCAGCTGCAGCAGCGTCAGATACAAGTAGTTGACATGCCGCGTCCGCGTGAAGTAGCTGCCACCAGCAATCGCGCCCAGCACCATCGCGAACGTGATGAGCGAGAGCAGCTCTGCATTTGCGAACGACGCGACGATGTTCTTGCTGACCACGGGCGTGATCATCTGCATGAGCTGGTCACTGAGACTCAGCGACGCGACTCCGCTGCCGGTTTGAGCGAAGTAGTTGGTCCTGTCAACGACGACGAATGTCGTCGCGGTCCCGAGGGCGGTCGCGTTGGAAGAGCATGCCAACGTGCCGTTGTTCATGGCCGTCAGCAGGTGCTTGTTGGCGCACGTGAAGCCCATCGCGTTGGCGAGACCGTCCACGTCCAATTTGTTGCCGCGGAAGAACGGGCTGAATGCCATCGCGATCGAGACACCGAGCACAACGGTCGCGATCCAAAACATCGCGAAGATCCTGGCGGTCTGCCAGCCGACCACAGTTACTTTACCGACGAAGACGATGTCACCAATCGCGACGGCAACCGAGCAGAACACGTATGGAGTGACGAGGCACTTGAGCGCGCGAAGGAAGAGGTCACCGGGCAGACTGATCCACCGCGCAGCGACGCTCGACACCTCTAGCTCGCTGAGAATCATACCCGCACTCAGTCCGACGAGGAGCCCAGTCATGATCCAGCGAATGGAGATTCGGAGTCCGCTACTCGTGCCGGCGTACTGGGTCACCGGTTCGTGAGTCAAAGACGCGCTGTCGGCTGAGTGTCGACTTGGATCGTCACGAAGCATCGGATAACTGTCGCCGCTTCGATCATCAAGCACCGAAGCGTCGCCCGTGCGTGTTCGAAAATCGACGGTCAGTGTCATCGTGGTGCCCATGCCGCCACTGCTAATCGTGGAACTGCTAGGCTTGCCAGCCCCGCTGTCTTTAGCCGAGAGATCACCACCGCTGGAGCGTGCTGACGTGAAATCTGTCCGCGGCAGACCTTGATTGTTTGTAAAGTGCGTAGGACGCGACGCTCGTGGCGAGATGGCTGGGACGTACTGATCAGGTGGCGCGGGAGCAGGAGCTCGCGGCCGTTGCTGGGCGTACAGCGCGCGCTGCTGCTCGTCGTCTAGCAGGACGAGCCCGCTCATGGCTGTCTGTTGTTGGAAGTAGGCTCTGGTACGAAGCAAATTGATAAGTACAATCTACCGCGACCATCGCGCAGGTCAGTGCGCTTCACTGTGAAGCGCCCTGGCAGGGGCCCTGACGGGGGCCCTGACGACAGAACTGGATAGCGGCGGCAGCTCGCACGCTCATTAGAGTAATGAATGGAACGCATCCGCGGCCGTGCGGTCTAGTTCGAAGGAGCGAGGACTTGAACGCTCAGACCATGGGTGAGTGTACCCACCTTCTCCATCGTCTATCCATCCGACCAGCCCTCCCACACGCACAAATCTTACTCGAATCATTTTAGGAAGGTATCAACTCAACACAGGATAATATTTAACATGTTTATCGTCAAGAAACATCTATACAGTTCCTCCTCAAGTAGCCATGTATGCGTTCTGACAGTTCTACGTTACACAGTTCGTGAAGCCCATCCGATCTTTTTCTGCCCTATTGCTTTTCTGTTCTTGGCCTCACAGGCAATACGAGTCAGACAGAGGTTGTGTACGCGGGACAAGAGGTGTGACCTCTCCAAGTCCTCCGAATCCTCTGAACTCCGGGTCTTTGTTTCTCAGACCCCCCCCCCCCCCCCCCTCCCCAGGCACTCACGTTGACACTGCCCCACCGCGAGGGGTCCGAGCCCAGTTCGTGTGCTCTCCCCGGCCATTGACTCCCCCACGAAGGTGCCAACAAGGAACACTTTCCCTGGAGAGTTCATCAGAGTCACAGGCCGCCTGCTCTCGCTGGTTCCGCTCCTCCACAGTCAAGCTTTTACGGTGAATTTGCGTGGTGGGATACGGCCAATTACTTGCCGCCTTACCTTAAACATATTCCGGGAAAGATGAATACGGTAATGGCTTCAACAAACGAGCATGCGCATTGGAAGCCGGCCGCGTTCGGCGCACCGCCCATGGCGCCAGACACTAGCAACCCTAGCAATGCGGAGTTCAGCGGCGAGGTTTCCTTGCTCCGCAGGAGTGTACCGTGTCGCTTCTTCACGCATCCAGGCGTGTTATACGCGTCCTGTACCTAGAGCTGAGTCGGACAGCGCTCAAGCGCGTCCGCCGTTCAGTGTGCGCGGGGTTAGTCGGTGGAGCTCCCCTTGGAGTGGACCGATCCAGTCTTCGGACTTTCTGCCCATCGATCTGGATCCACCCGTCGCAGCAGCACACAGCCTGTGTCACAGGCGCTCGCAGTCTTCCGACGAAAGCGGTCTCACTTCTCAAAAAGACTTCAGTCCGCGGGGACCTTGCGTCGTACTACTGCCCATGCGATCCTGCCTCTGCTCCCTGGCTGGTGTCGCCGCGCTCGCGCTTGCAGCAGCGCAAGCCGCGTGTCCGCCCGAGGGCTTCACCTCCAAGCAGCCGTTCAACGCGCGCGACTACTTCCAGCGTACGTGGTACACGCTGCGCCAAGTTCCAGTGGCGTTCCAGTCGACATCGAATCTGTTCTGCGTCTCCGGTGCACTGGAGCTGAGCTACTCACAAGGTGACGTCGCTCGGGCTCCGCGTGCGCAACGGCGCCAGCGTCGGCGGTGTGACTGGTCCGCGCTCGACCGCGGAGCTCAACGGCACGATCCCGGACCTCGCGGTGCCCTCGCAGGCGCTCGTGGGGCCGCGCGCGGGCGCCTACTGGGTCATCGAGGCCGGCGCGTACGCCGAGCTGACCGACGAAACGACTGCGTTCACGAGCGACCACTACGAGTGGGCGATCGTCAGCGGCGGCGCGCCGGTCGCGCAGTCCGCGAACGGCTGTCTCCCCGGTGTCTGGCCGACGAACGCCAAGGGCTTTTGGCTGCTGAGTCGCGAGCCCGTGGTCGCGGACGACGTGGCCGACAAGATCGCGCGCGTCGCGGCGGCCAAAGGATTCGACGTCTCCGCGCTCGTGACCATCCCGCAGGCGGGCTGCTCCTACGCGGCCTGATACAGAAAACAAGTCAAACGAAATGGCAAGTGAGCTCGGTCTCACTTGAAGGGCTTACAGTACTGTACCTGATAATGGCAACAGGAGACCACTTTGAACCCTGATCTGGCTATCCCGTGGGGATGACTCTTGTCCGCTTCTCCTCATTCTCGTACAATGGGAGACGCGGAGCCGCTGGGCGTGGCGGTGCGGCCGTGGGGGCCCGCGCTCGAGGATCTCGGGTTCCCGCTCGCGGACAGGGGGACGTTGACTCGAACGACGGGAGGTCCGAGCGTGCTCTGGCTCAACGGCGTCAGCGTCGCGCAGTTCGCGCGCGCGGCACGGAACACGCGGCTCCACGAGGCGCTCGCGCTCTTCGAGCGGCTCTCGTGCGTGGACCGTCGCGCGTGGGAGCGCGCGCTGCGAGATGTGTGGCGCAGCGCGCTCACGACGTGGAGCGCCGAGCTCATGGATGACGCCTCCAGCTCACAGGACGAGCCGATGGCGCTGGGCGTCGAATTAAGCATCGACACCTCAATAAGCACACTCGCGCAACTCCAGGCCGTGCCGTCGACGTGCGAGCCAAACCACTCGGCCAAGTTCCAGGCGCTCATCACCGAAATGGGCGGAACGATATCGTTGATCTCCAGCGCGCGCGAGCTGCCCGTGCGTCTCGTGCTCGACTGCCGCCGCGCAAAACCAGACGAGGCGACTGCGCTGCTCGAGGGCGTGCTCGCGCTCGTGCAGTCGACGAACGACAAACAGCGCCGGTGGTGGCGCGTCCGGGAGGTCACGATCGAGTGTCCTACGCTCGAGGCGCGTGCGCTGTCTACTCTGATAGGCCTATCCCGACTCGGCGTTCGTGTACCTGTTCTCCCGGTGATCCAAGAAGACACGGATCCAAGCAGTTCGCTCAGGATCGTAGACTTGCTCCGTTCGATGGTGCTCAGCGACAGAGCTGGTCACACGACGAAGCATGCGTTCGTGGTTTGTCAGCCGGAGCTGGCTCCTTCGTTGCTCTCATGCGCCCAGCATAGCCAATGTATAACGACAGTTCGGTTGCAACTTTGGGGAACGAGTGCGTGGCAAGTCACGGAAGACGACCTCGCGAAGCACCAAGCGCTGTGGCGGTTCGTCGCCTATGCGCTCTTCAGTCGCGACGCCTCCCACAAGATCCCTCGGCTCTGCACGGATCTCAAGCCCCTGCGCATGAGCCACGTCGAGGCAATGCGAGTGATTCTGGACGCTCCACATCCGCTGAGCCAGCTCTTCGGGGTGCCTGCGCCGCCAGTTGCGTTCGTTGTCGCATCACGCTTCCACCTGCGAGACCCCCTCTGTGATACGCTGACCGATCAGACACTTCCAGTGGTGTTTCAATCCGACCAACCGCTCACGGTCCGCGTGATCGAGCGCACGAGTGCGAACTGGTGGCGCGTGTGGCTACCCGGCGGCGGCCCAACCTGGGTTCATCACGACGATGCCGCTGATTACGATCCAGTCAATGACTCGCCGTCCGAAGTCACACACATCATTGAGCTCATCATCGAGTCTATGGATGAGCAAAGCATGGATGCCGTGATCGAGTTCCTTCGCCTCCTAGGCTCTTCCCTTCGTCACCTCCACGTCGGTGGTTACTTTGGATCCCAGTCGCTCTCGGCGTGGTGTCGGCAGTTATTCTCTGTATGTCCTCGCTTGACGGATTTGCGCTTTGGATCGGCAAATTTCGACTCGCTCGGCGTCTTCATCGACTCTGCCGAGACCGGAGCGTGCCAACTCTGGCGACTCGAGATCACCGCCCAAATGCGCGCACCGGACGCAGTCTCGCGGCTTTTGTCTACGCTTGCAGACCCGTGGCACCCACTGACCCAATCGCTTCAACATCTAAAACTCGGTGAAATCGTGGTCGCTGAAGCGGAGATCCCCAGCACACTGGCCGCGGCGCAGCTTCTGCTGGAGCGCAATTGTCGGTTACACACAGTCGACTTCCACTTCGTGCATGACATCACGTCCAGGTCACGGGGCCATGCGGTCGACCTGTCGCCACTACAAGTTGCCGCACAGAAGCGAGTGGTCGTGCCCTGTGCGGCGATGTCGATGCGGCAGCGACTCGCGATCATCTCGGTCTCCGAGATCACGCGCACTCGCCGGCTCGACGCGAACGTCCTTACGCGGATCTTCGCATTCGCTGGGGAGTGCCGTGCACGGCACGTGGAGCTGCGGTACCACGAGTCGACTTGGGCTGGCATGATGTAATGTGAAACACACTCCCCCTGCAGCTCCAAACTACTTGTGAGGTGGGTACATATCAGATCCTTTTGACTCGAAAAGGCTGCGCGGTGCTCTCAACCTCTCTTCCAACATCTCGGGTCTCACTTTCCCTTTCTCTGTCAAGAGGCACTACCAAGCACAGACTACGAAGCAAGAAGTCGATGGTAAGTGACTTGGAAAAGCTGTTGATTCTGCTGTTTCGACAGAAGACTGTGAGCTGACTGATATCTTCGAAACGTACTATACTATCTCTCTCCAACTGTAAATACTCGGTTGTGCAGCGTGAACCAGTCAGATGCAACGTTCTGATCGTCGGGGATAGCGGCGTGGGCAAGACCGCGCTTATGGAGCGCATTCGCCGTGGTCCATTCGGCCACGAACTCTCACTACGCCACGAGTAGCGCGGTACATACTCCCGACCAACTGCGGCGAGTTCCATTTCGACTGCTGGGATCTATCGAGTGGTTTCAACGTATTCGGCGGGTACGGTCATTGTATTGCGGTTCAGGGCGCGATCATCATGTTCGACGTGGGCATTCAGACCTCGTTCAAGAGCGTCCGTCGTTGGCACCACGCCATCGTGGGTGTGTGTCGCATCATTCCGATCGTGCTCTGCGGGAGCACGGCCGGCAGCGTCCGCCCTGCACCGGGTGCTGAACAGATCCGCCTCGACTCCCAGGTCGCACTGCCGTATTTTCGGATATCGACTCGCACGTACAGCGCAGTGCCACTACACGGCCCGTTCTTGTGGCTCACTCGCGAAATCGAACGGTGTGGATGTGGTTGCTATGCTCCTGGGACAACGCTGGCACTTTGCCTATTGACGTGCGTGTCATGCCCGTGTAACAGAGCTCGAGGAGTTGATACCGTCGATGACATCGCGAACAACTTTTCTTACACGAGTCATCAGCCGCTGTATGGACACTCCCTCGCGACGGCCGCGCAAATCCTCAGTTAGAAGCCCTAAATGCCACCGTTGCACGCATGCCTCTTCCAGACGAAGACGAAGCCCTGTAAGAGGCTTGGGCCTGGGCCGTCTACCATCACGAAAAAGAAGTCCCGGAGCTCGGATGGGGCCTCCCTCCGTCGATTGCATGGCAAACAATATCACACGGAGCGATTGCGGGCTGGTGAGACGTGCAGCCTGCCGGTGACGCCCCAGGAACTCGGGATGTGATCAAGTCCACGACATTCTATCGCCGTACGACCGCATTTCCGAGGTCGGGCTAATTATCGAGTCGATCGCGCAGCAGAGCGGCGTCGCCGAGTTCGTGCCGTCGACTTACTTCGGGCAGCGTGGGGATGATATGATATGAAGTTGTATACCCTGATGAGATACAGAGTCCATCGCTGAATGAGAGGTGGGTACATATCAGATACTCTTGGATTGGGTGGGTTGCGATCTTCATCTCTCAGCCAACATACAGTAGATCATTCCCGTTCTCGCCACCCTCCGACGAAAGCACACGCAAATAGCAACCGATGGTACGCAAATTCTGAATGCCATTGCTTCGCTCTCTCACCTTTTATCATTCGATCGCTTAGAATGGACCAGGCACCGGCGACGTTGTGGTGGTCGGCGACAGCCAGACCACGACCACGAAGTTCATGGACTACATTTGTTTCGAATCCGGGGGCACATACCCCCAAGTAACTGCGCACTATACTCTTCCCACCAACTATGGCCCGTTTCGCTTCCACTGTTGGAGTCTCTCGAGCAGCAGCAATATCACTGGGGGACGACTCGACTATCGCCAGGCTCATGGCGCGTTCATCGTGGTCGACGTCAACGTGAAGTCTTCGCTCAAGAACGCAGTCAGTTGGTACCACGCAATCGTTCGTGCCTATGGCAACATTCCGATCGCGATCTGTGACATTACCAGTCCTGCTGACGGCGACTGCTGCGATTCGCTACCCAGTATGGATTTGATCCGCCTCGATCAGGACGTCGCGTTGCCGTACTTTGCGGTGTACACTCGCGATCACCAGTATTTCGACGGGGATCTGCTCCCCACATTTTTCTGGCTCACTCGCCAGCTCGCAAGGTAGAGAAGGCATTGTATCTCCGCTGGGCATCGGAAGTAACGTGTGTTCCTCACGAGCGTATCTTTTGTTCTGCAAGAATCAATAGCTGTTCGTGGGGGATCGACTCCGTCGAAAGCATTCAGTATGTCCAATGTTCCTACACGCCGGCGCCAGAAAGCAACCTGACGGCTGAGCAGATCGCTCAAATTGAGGCTGAGAACGCCCCCGCCGCTGCCTCGGTGCCGCTTCCAGACGAAGACGACGATCTGTAGAATGTACGGAGGCGTTTGGATTCGCATGTGTCCGCATCATACCAACAACGGCCCAAAGCTACAGAAAGCCTTCGCTGTCTCGACACAAGCACGGCCATGTGGATCTCTACACTCGTCTGGGGGTGGCGATCAAAGCGTGTCGGGAAGATGCGTCACGAGCCGAATTGGATATGCATCGCCGCTTGGTATGATACGGAATATATGCCCACAGCGTGTGGGTGCCGTATGGCACATGGCACCGATGGGTACATATCAGATGATTTTGTACCCATGCTTTGAATGGCGATCTCGGAGAGACTCCTGGTTGAGAGATTCTCTCATCCACCAACTCGTCGCTCACTTTCGTTTTCGCTCTCCTCTGACCCAATCACAGCGCCGACGATGGTACCGCCACCACAGCGAATGGTACGTAAATGGACGACTGGTGTCGTTGAATCCCTCGTTTTTACTTACCCCGGGTCGTATTGTCTGTTCAGCGTGACGCCGTCACCAGCACGGTTCTGATTGTGGGCAACAGTGCCGTGGCCAACGAAGCTTTGATGGAGTACATCACCCCCCGTCGGTTCAGGCGCGAGCCTTCCTCCGGTCAAGCACCTTTGGTCAGTTTGCTCCCGACCAACGTGGGTCTCTTCACCTTCAAGTGCTGGGACATCCAATGCAGCGAGCAAATCATCGGCAGCGCTAGCGACTACGTCCAGGCCCAATGCGCGCTCACTGTACTCGACGTGGCCACTCAAACCTCGTTCAAGGACGTACTCAGTTGGCACCAAGCAATCGCGCGGGTCTCTGGCGACATTCCGATCGCGGTCTGTGGAAACACGCACGACCACGAGCGCATAGCGCCGGATGTGAATCAAATCCAACTCGACCACCGAGTCGCGCTGCCATACTTTGCAATGTCCACGTACTCCGACACGACATTGCGCGGCCCGTTCATGTGGTTCGCGCGCCAGATCGCAAGGTCCGTGTTTCCAGGTCATGGAAGCTGACTATGACATGACATTCGTTCCTCACGAATGTACCTATCGCTTGCTTGCTTGTATTAGTGCGTGGGGTGTGGGTCCCCTCGAGGCCATTCACTACGAGCATAGTCCCTACATAATGACTTACGCGCAGATCGCTCAACTCGAGGCCGACAACGCTGCGGCCGCTTTCGCCGCACCGCTTCCAGACGAAGACGACGATCTGTAGAGAGGCCTTGGTATCTGGAGGTCTTCAGGGTATTCCGACGCCCGCTTGCCTGCCGCCTGCCGCCTGCGACAGGACAGGCGGCATTCGGCGGAGGACTCCAGTGCCTGCTCGCAGTGAGCGGACGATCAGTCGCCCTCAGCGGATTGAGGCACGGATACCTTTCAAGACCAGGCCACAACGAGGGACGCTGATACGGAATTGACAGTACCAGGTAAGCAAGTAGCGTAGAGTTCGCAAAACGAGGCGCAACGAAGCCACCCAGGATTTGTCCTTTCCTAAGCTTATTCTGATATTTTTCTCATCTCGCGACCGCATCGGAAGCAGTGTCGCTCGCTCGCAGTGTCATTAGAGCGCGCTCGTCCGCACAACTCTTGGATTTTTGGTACGTTCCTTCTGCTTCTCAACGAGCCGGTGGATCGGGCGCTGCTCACTGCGCCGTTCGCCAGTGATCGCGTGGGCCTTGTTGGAACTTGGGTAGCGCTCACCCGATGCGCGATGCTCATGCAGGCGGCGCCAGCGACCATGCCAAAGATTCTCATCGTCGGCGATTGCTGCCTTCCTGGTAAGGTGGGCTACATCTCCTCCTCGGGGTATGCTATGAGGCAGTATTACTGGAACAACCCCTTGTCGACGTGCTGGAAGCCGGGTCCGCTGCTCAAGTACCTCACCAACTTTCGACCGGTCCACTTCGAGTGCTGCAAGATCTCGGGCGACGACACAGCCCAAGGGTTAGATGACTACGAGCAGGCTCAAGGCGCAGTCTTGATGGTAGATGTGAACGACCGAAGCTCGTTCAAGCTCGTGCGCAGTTTGTACCAGCGCATCGTGCGCGTCTGCGGCCATATTCCGATCGCACTCTGTGGCATTAGCACCGACGGTGCCCGCCACGCAGCCCATGTGGACCAGATTAGGCTGGCCCGCGAGATCACGCTGCGGTATTTCGAAGTACCGGCCGACGTCGACGCGTCTACCGAGTACACACTTCGAGAAACCTTCCTGTGGCTCACCCGGAAGATTCTATGGTAGTGTTTGAGCTGTGGGTCGTTGACGTTTGACCTTACTTGTGACTAACCGACTAGCGTTTGGTGTAGGCGCGAATTGGGTGCCAACTGCGAGGATCAAATCGAGTTTCTCATGCCAATTCCATTCCCAGAGTATCTCAGAGACCCAGTCGAGGATCCAGGGTTGCTGACGCCGATCCCGTGCCCACTCCATCTCAGGTAACTCTTGACAGACAACGGACATCGCTCTCATTTTACACACACAAACACGTTTCTACCACTGTTCCACGCTCACTCAATAATCTACTGGAACTCAATTGCACCAGGCTGACATGGTGCAGCCGGAAGCAAGTCGATCAGTCCGGATAGCTTTCTGTGCGCCCACACTGGCGACTCCCCTGGTCTACAGATCTTCGTCTTCGTCTGGGAGTGGTGCTGCAGCTGCGACAGCTGCGAGTTGCTCCTCTAGCCGTGCGATTTCCTCGACTGTGTGTCGCGGCGGGGGTATGAAACAGCAACCCGACGGTGGTTCCACAAACGACAACTGGTCGTCTCTGCACATACACACGCAACACCAACACCACATGAACAAGGTGTCTCGGAAGAGCAACAAGACGAATCAGATCCAATGACCACTTACGCACCTGAGAAGCGTGCGAGCGAGACACTCAAATGGCTTCCATCGCTGCTCGCTCGTGTCCTGTTTGATCGAAGTCTCGAAGTACGGCAAACGGATCGAATGATCGACGTAGATATGCCTCAGCATCGTGCGCACGACTCCGGTATCGGCTTTGTTTCCACATACCACGACTGGTATCCGCCCACACGCTCGTGTCACTGCGCGATACCAGCTCACCACACTACGGAACGTGCCTGGCACGGTCAGGTCGAACAAGATGATCGCGCACTGACCGCCCATGAAGTGGACCCCGAGCGCGTCCTCGAAAGCCTCGTCACCTGGAATATCGTGGCAGTGAAAACGAATCGGCCACGGGCTCAACACGGTCCAAAAGGGTAGTGGGTTCACGTTCACGCCAACGGAGGGGCGAGACCGTGGCTCACACTCGCCCGTGAGGAGAGAGCGCACGAGCGTCGTTTTGCCCACCGCGCTATCGCCGACGAGAAGCAGCTTGAAGTTTGGTGAATACGCCTACAAATGGAGATCGATGCGCGAAATGTCAGCACATTTGAGTCTAAGCCGGGGGCCACTCGACCTGTGACCCTCCGACCGCCGTCGCGGAGTCGACGCCAATTGCCTTCGACACGACTACACTTGGGGGAGCTTCTCGTGGAGTCGCTCAACCAGGCTTCTCACGACGAGATCTGAGGCGTGCGCCGCCAGTGTGGTGTCTTGGCGAGGCAGAGCGAAGCGCGCGCATTGCACCAGCTGTGCCGGTCGATCGACGCGCACGTGGGCGTCGGTCCGGATGCTCAGTCACGTACCATGATGAGAGTGTGCTGCGCTCGTTGCTGCTGGGGGATGAATGCTGAGACCCTCGCAGTTTCGAGACTCGCACAATGTGGGTTGACACGACTGAGGTGTACCCGAATTTGTGAAATTTTGACTCTCTTTGTACCTTGTTTGGATCCTGCACAGGGATCTACCCGGGGGTACTATACAGACAAAACCAAAAGTAGGTGAGATTTCAATCTTAACCAGGTAGGTTTCCAGCATCATCCTGTGGTCTCTTTTTTCCGACGGACTGGGGTGACTTCGCGAGGACGTCGACGGCTCACCGCTTCGACTTTCCCCTTTCAAGGTGACTGCCAGTACTGCAGCTTGAGCCGCAATACGCTCACAAGCCTTGTGAACTGAAGTTTAACTGCGCGATGCGGTACCCCATGCGAGAGGTGGGTACGTATCAGATCATTCACAAGTGGGTGGACCGACGGCGGTCTTCATCCATGTATTTCGTCTCTCATTCTCAGTTTCGCTATCCACTGACACGCAAAAAGCAGTAGGCGCAGCGCCAGCCAACCGATGGTACGCACGTTGGATACGAGTGTAGTTGCCTCACTTACTCCACAAACGCCCGTTGTAGACCTTATCAGTCACCAGCAAGATCCTGGTCGTCGGTGACAGTGGGGCGGCCACCACGGCGGTCATGCAGCACATTCGCCACGACTACGAGAGCTCATACCGCCATGCGCCAGCTCGCTATAACCTCCCGACCAACGTTGGCCCGATGTACTTCGAGTGTTGGAGTGTCGTGAACAGCAGCGATATCATTGCGGGCTCGCACGAGACCCTGCACCCTCAGGGCGCAATCATTGTGGTCGACGTGAACGAAAAGGCTTCTTTCAAGAACGCACTCCGTTGGTACCACGCCATCGTGCGCTTCCGTGGTCGGATTCCGATCGCGCTCTGTGGGAATGCAGCCGACCGCGATCTCGACCGTTGGCCACCGGATGTGCGACGGATCCACTTCGACCGCGAGGTGGCGCTGCCGTACGTCGCGGTGTTGACTCGAGCGTACGATAACGTGGACTTGCGCGGTCCGTTTCTGTGGCTCACTCACGAGTTCGCAAGGTACAGTGGCGTTGGAGTTCGTATCGAACCGTGACGATGATGTTTGTTCCTCACGAGTTTGTCTGTTGTTTGGCAAGAATCAATATGTGTACGTGGGGGATCGACCCCGTCGAGAACATTCAGTACAGCGAGTACTACATCGGTGAATCCCAAGAAGTCTACGTGACGGCCGAGCAGATCGCCATACTTGAGGCTGAAAATGGCGTCGCTCTACGAGCGGCGCAGCTTCGAGACGAAGACGATGATCTGTAATGAGAACGGAGGTGTCCTCGATCACAAGAAGGCACCGCCTCCAAGAGTGCAAGGTGCGTCGGCAAGCAGGTGTGCCAGGAGTGGTATACGCGGCGCGTGGAGGTACAGGGATGGCTGATAGTATGCGCCCTCATTGTGACATGGAAAACTGTACCTCAATGTCCGCGGCCTTGACTTCTCCGCGCAAACTGCAGACCCGATGTCAGCGTTTATCCGTCTGTGATATCATACATCACTCGTCACCGAGCAGTGGGTACGTATCAGGTGACGAGTCACAGAGTGATGGTAGGGAACCCCATCTCTCACCAAGCATCTCGCTCGGCTCTCACTTTCATTCTCGCTCTCCACCGACACACGCAACACGCCGCACAAGTCAATTCGGCAGCTGATGGTCCCTCACTTGACTAAATCACGTATCGAATTACCTCATTCGCTCAGTCTAAAACACGCCATGTCTGTCTCTTCAGAGTGACCCAGTCACCAGCACGCTCCTGGTCGTCGGCAACAGTGCCGTGGCCAACACCGCATTCATGGAGTACATAGCCCCCAGTCGGTACAGACGTGAGCCCACTTCCGACCACGCGCCTTTGCTCTATGTGTTTCGGACCAACTTCGGCCGGTTCCCGTTCAAGTGTTGGAATATCTCTTGCAGTGGCGATGTCATCAGTAGCTCTGACGACTGCATCCAGGCTCAGTGCGCGCTCATCATGCTCGACGCGGACACTCCACTCTCTTCCAAGAACATCCTTAGTTGGTACCACTCGCTCGTGCGAGTCTGTGGTGATATTCCGATCGCAGTCTGCGGGAACACGGCGGACCGCGATTACCCCAGTTCGCTGGCCGATGGGCAGATTTGCCTCGACCGCAATATCGCGCTCCCGTACTTCGCGGTGTCGACTCGTAAGGATGGTTTCACGCATTTGGATTTCGACAATGCATTCCAGTGGCTCTGTGGTCAGATCGCAAGGTAGGTGTTGTCATTTGTATCGGGACTCTGGTGGTGCCATTTGTTCCTCATGACTTTCCTTGCCTTCTCGTTCGAGTATATCAGTGCGTGGGGTGTGTGTCCCCCGGAGCTCATTCGATTCGATGAGTGGATTCGCGATGAGACCTGGCGTGGCGGTTGCCACGGCATGGGGCAGACAATAGCAGATCTTGACGACACATACCTCCCGGCTGCTGCCGGCGTGCCGCTTCCAGATGAAGACGACGACATATAAGACATATGGAGAGCGTGTGTTCGACGCGTGCACGGCAACCACACGACTGCTTCACCGCATGTCTCGTGCGCCACATTTCTGGGGAAGATACCCACATTCTGCCGGCGTGGCTCAGATCACGTGTGCCCGCAACGAGGCGCACATACTCCATGTACCACAACAGATTATTTCATCAAAATTGACAAACCAGGGCTCATATCGGTACTCTGTACCAAAACCGCAGTTGCATGAGTGATGGGTGCATATCAGTTTCTGCCTGCTGGGTTGGGTGGGTCACCCACTTGGTGTTGACGGTCACCATGATTCTCGCGTCTCTCGTCTCACACTCTCAGTTTTGCTCTCCAACGACGCGGTCGGTACGGATAAGGCCAGCTAGTCGACATGATACCGGTGCGGAAGTCGGCGAGCCAAATACCGTGACTTGATACGATCGCCTTGCTAATCACTTGTCACCCACCCATTGCTCAGATCCCACCAGTCAGCAGCAGAGTTCTCGTCGTCGGTGAAAGTGAGGCGGCCAACACGGCGTTCATGAAGGACATCGGCTACGAGTTTGAGCGTCCCGACCGTCAAATAAAGGCGCACTATTGCCTCTTCACCAACTACGGCCCGCTCCTCTTTGATTGTTGGAACCTCGCGACCAGCAGCGACATCACTGGAGGTCCCGATGAGTATTTGCACTTTCAGGGCGCAATCATCGTGGTCGACACCAACGACAAGTCTCCACTCCAGAACGCACTCCGCCGGTACCACGCCATCGTGCGCGTCCATGGCGACATCCCAATCGCGCTTTGTGGGTATTCGGCCGACAGTTACTTTGAAACGCATTCGGATATCCCATTCATTGTGGAGCAGATTCGCCTCGACCGCCAAGTAGCGCTGCCGTACTTCGCTGCGTTCACTCGCACGTACGACGACGTGGATTTGCACCGCCCATTCCTGTGGCTCACTCGTCAGCTCGCAAGGTATCGTAGGTTGCGGCGTGTGTCGGAGGCGTGTGTTTCTAATGAGTGCGTCTGTTGTTGTGCAAAGAATACATGCGTGGGGTTGTGATCCTGTCGAAGGCATTCAGTACACCCCCAACGTTGGTGATCCCGCACCAGAATTTACCATGACCACCGAGCAGATCGCTCAGTTAGAGGCGGAGAACGCCGCCGCCGCTGCCGCAGTGCCCCTTCCCGACGAAGACGACGACCTGTAGAGAGACGGAGATCGTGTGTGTGTCTTCACGAACCTCATCCCAGTCCAGGCACTTCAGTACCTTCCCGGATCCTGTGAGGGTGAGGCAGATCAAGATCACACAGGACGCAAAACAAGGTCTGATGAAGGCTCACGCACCCACATCTCGGTTGTGTATGGATGTGCACCTGAGCTATTGGTTCCAAGAGTACCTGCATTTGGGAATATCAAAACTTTTTATCCCCTGTTTTGGTGTATTAGATGCTTAGTGTTGAGTTCAATGATACCCTCTTTTGCGAAAAAGGAAATTTGTCCAGCAGCGTGTCACTCAGTTCACTCCCGCAAAAGGAGACCTTCATCGGACGAACATGGTGCGTGCTCGATAGTCGTCGCCTGTATAAACACGTTCGGAGGCGTCATAGCCCACAGCTGCGCTACGCGTGGCGGCTGCTCTGCTCTTACAGCGCGCGTCTCGGTGTCGGGTTAGCGCGCTCGGTCTCACTTCCCGCAAGCGCAGTGAACCCAACCGCTGTTCATCAGAACGCCTTGCCAATGCAAGGTAGTTGATCGGACGCGTGGGCGGGTGCCGTCTGTGAGGGATACGCCCAAGGTGTTTGCTGAAGCAGCTAACGCTCTCCATGTATGCTGTCACACATAGTCGAACTCGATAGTCGAAGCCACGCTCCTGCTCGTGGGCGACAGCGGCGTGGGCAAGACGGCACTGCTGAGCAGCTTAGCTAGGTTTTTTTGGCACGGTGGAAACGACCAGGTGCTGCTGTGTCACACCAACTTTGGCCGCGTCCTTTTCGACTTTACCGAGGTTTCCGACGGGCATCACGCCGAGCGGGGGACGCACAGCTTCATTCAGGCTCAATGCGTGATCATCATGTTCCACGCTAACTCTCAGAACTCGTTCAAGAGCGTGCTCAAATGGCACGACTCCATCACGCGTGTCTGCGGCAACATTCACATTGTCGTTTGCGCGAATATTACCGGGAACGAGCGCTCGCAGGCGCGCGTGACGGAGCTACGGCTCGACCGCAACGTCGTGCTGCCGTACTTTGAGGTTTCCTTCGACACGTCCGATGAGGACGCTCTACTCGAGCCGTTCTTGTGGCTTGTGCGCAAGACTGCGTGGTACGTCATAGTGCGATGGATCGTTTTTTTTTTCAGTCGACGCGTTGCTCATCCTCGATCTGGTCGTGCCAGGCGCTCACTTGGCGCGTATCAAGAAGATCATGTCGTGTTCGTTGAGCCTCCCTCGATTGACCCACCGGAATACGTAATGTCAGCAGCGCAGATCGCACAGCTGGAACTCGAAATAGGCACTGCCGCGCGCGCGTTGCCTCTTCCTGACGAAGACGAAGACTTATGATGAACCGCCTCGGCCGATAATCATCTTGGGTCTTGATTCACGGATCCATACGAAAACGTGGAGAAGTGGGAGTGATTCCATTACAGCACTTACAGGAAGAGAAGAATGTATCGAATGAAGACCATCCTCGCCATGGTCAAGCGCGTGTGTGACACGGCAAAACAGGCAATTTGGTCGAATCTGCTTCAGTAGTAGCGGCGTCGACCGCGACGTCTCGCGTATATCTCTTCAAGCTCCAACACCCGCTCGTCGTCATCCCCGTACATCTTCCGGAGGAGGTAGAGGTCGTAATCCTCACGGGAAAGGGGAGGAGGAGGAGGTGGCGCCTCGATGAATACGGCTCGTCTACACTCCACGAGTGACTCCCCTTGGAACGCACGAACTGACTCCCACACGTCCGCCTCCTCTGCAATGTTCACGTGGAGATGTGTCAGCTGCTTGTTCACCTTCAACATTCTTTCAATCGCGTCTGCGACCGATGGCGGGAACTCTAACGGCCCCCAGCCCTTGCCGAAACGGATTCGCTTTAGGGTGGCCTTCACTTTCTCGTCCGTCGTGAGCGTCCCGATCAAGGATTTGACAGTTTCGATCGGAATCTGGCATCCACTCAGGTCGAGGGACGACAACACACACGCTTGTCTATATGCGGCAGCCAAACTGCTCAGATCATTCAACTTGCCATCCAGGATGCTGAGGCTGTGTAGCTTCTTGAAATTGTCTAGAATGACAGGAATGGTTTGTTCAGTGATCAGCTCCGAACGCAGCCTGAGAGTGTCGAGGCCGGGACCAATGATGGCACCCAACGACTCCAGAACTGGTAATGGAGACATAATTGAGTTCTTGTCGGCGTCATCTGTGTCTTCAAATGAACGAAGGAGCAGCGAGAGATGCGCGAGACGCGGATGGGCTTGGGGATCGACTGGTAAAGATGTCGGGGTCGAGGTCGAGGTCGAGGTCGTGGTCTTATTAGTCCGACGTTTCTTGTTGGGCAAAGCCGAACGCTCAATCTCGCACAAACCGAATCCAGGCATGTTCACGACGATCGTTTTGGAGTCGGCGTCTTCAGAAACAATCGTGCCGACCAGAGCGACTACTCAAACGGACGGTCGCCCGTGATCTCGTGATACAGTTGCTTGATCGGACTGCTAGCCCTGGCCTCCCTCTCCATTGCAGCCACTCCTTCCTTTGTGAAAACCATTTGGTCGATTTCTAGTGACAAGATCGAACTTGGAGACTGCTTGGTGAAGAAAGCATACCCGATCATTGCACCAAGCAATTGGTCATAGGGACTTAGTCTGCGCTTGAGCGCGTCGCCCAACTCGATTCGAACGGCGTTGACTCCATGAGCGTCTCGGGTGGCCGTCAACAATGGGAAGAGGTAGTCCGGATGCACATACGTCGACGGCACCACGAGTCTGTCGTGCACAAGCGCGTCGCCCACGCTGATCGCAGTTGTGATTTGTCGACCACGCCGTCGTGCGGACGACCTGGCATTGTGAGATTCTCAATCCGAACACCGGCCGTGGTCACAAGCTTCTCCAACGTATTCAATACGGCAGGGTGCACCGTGAGCTCGCGCAGATCCAAATCGATGCTATCAACGTGCAGCACCGGCGGGGCTTGAAGCTGAGGACACGCGCGCCACTCGCGGCGCCGTCGCCACCGCTCTTCCACGCTCTTGGCCTTGGCAATGACGTGCATGATGTGCTTCAAGATCACTACTTGACGCGAGTAGCCGCAGTATTCCGGCGCAAAGCGTAGCTTCACCGGCGTGGGCTCCGTGGTGGTCATGTCGAAGCCCGTGGAGGTCATCGCCTGGTACGCCGCGCAGTAGTCCCACATGAAGTCGGACGTCTTATACCGCTGCCGCAACAGCACCTTCACGAATCGGCGCCACATGTAGTCGTCCGAGTGGAGCTCCGAGCCGAACATGAAGGAGAAGCGCGGCTGCAGTTTCTCCGACACTTGCGGTCCGTCCATGCGGACGAACGCTG